>VMDR010000300.1:124397-171760 GCA_007922815.1 Macrotus californicus
CCCCCCCCCCCCCCCCCCCCCCCCCCCCCCCCCCCCCCCCCCCCCCCCCCCCCCCCCCGCCACAGCTCCTGGTGCCTGCCATTCCACTGATGCCATTTCACAAAAGATTGGACAAGTTTTCCCTCAAAGAACCAAAAGAGATAATTTTCTAAAAATAAACGCAACAAAGATCCAACTTCTGGGGTAAAATTTAAGAACCAGCCTCTGTGTTAACACGAAGAGACTTCTTCAGAAACGCACCAAGCCCACGTGCATTCTGTGCAGACCAGAGCTTGGGTTACGTGGAGTGTGACGGACAGGGAGGGGTCCGGCTTCCGCCGCGCTGACTTAGCAGGCCTCCCTGGCATGTCCTCCATGAGCACTGAGTCACTGCAGTGGGACCTCAGTCCTCAAACTCCATCCATCCCGGAAGGCTGTTCAAGGAGCGGTTTGTGTGAAAGCTGACTCATCGGTGCGCATCCGTTCCTTTGTCACCTGAGAGACCCACACCCTGTCATGCAGACGTCGGCATGAAAGGGTCATCGGGCCGAGGACTGAGGCTTTGTTCGGCAATCGAGACATTTCCCCAAGAACAGCTTGAGAGAGAAGCGCATTGTTTGAGATGGGGGACGTTCGAGAACCGAGGGTTGGCCGCACTTACAACTCTGTGCGGTTTTGCCAGCTTCCGGCAATTGTTCCAAATTTCGAGCCAGCGGCTTATGCCTCCATGTTTTATGTTCGACACTCACAGGTTAGTGAATGTCAGCTCTAAAATGGTGGTTTTCCACCAGGTGACTTTGCCCCCTGGCCAGCGGACACTTGGCAAGGCCTGGACGCATACCTGGTTGTGGCACCCAGTGGGTCGGGGCCAGGGATGCTACCGGACACCGTCCTGTGTGCCGGATGGCCCCACCAGAGGGCATCGGTAGTGCTGAGGGTAAAACTGTGGCCTCAGGGGAGGTGACCAGGGTTGGGAGCTCCCTCCCATTCCTTGACTTCGCTATTTCCTTCAGGATTTCCTTATTTTCCTCTTTATCTTGGTCTCTCTGCTTGATGTCACAGGTGACCCTAGGTTGTCTGACCTCTTCTCTTCATTGGAGGAGATGACAGGAGCCAGCTGGGACTTGCTGACCCGGTGCAGGGGCCCCTGAGTTCCAGATGAAGACAGACTTGGCCATATGTGTTCTATTTGCTCCTGAGACAGTCGCCCGCCCCCGGGCCCGGATTGTTGCCTTCACCGCCCATCTTAGCACCTGGCCAGGCAGGGTGGTGGGAGGGAAGCTCCCTGGCATGGGTCGGGGGGGGGGTGCCAGAATCTACCTGGAGTGTCCCCTGTCCCTCGTCTACTGGGTCCCCTTTCCACTTTAGCCAAGCTGGACAAAATTTGTCCCTATAGCACAGGAGGTCCAAACGAATTGGGGTGTTTTAAATTTAGGAAATACGAAGGAAGAAGAAACAACAAACACTTTCAGAATATATCCGAAGCTTAGACTCACCCCAGCAGCCCCTCTCTCCCTGCAGAGCCAGGCCAGCTTCACACAAATTCGTGTTTCTGGCGGTCATTTGAGAAGGGGTCGCCACCTCAGTGCCGTCTCACCCCGCCCTGCGCCGCGCCGGCCTTTGCTGGCTGCTTCCCCCTGTCCAAGTGTGAGGGTGCAGGTTGGGCCCCCCCCTGCCGTCTCTACCCGTGCGGTGGCCGGGCGCCTCAGGCTGTGGGTACAGTCTGCTGTGCGCCTCCAGCCTGGGCTCTGTAGGTCCTTCCTCCCCCTTCCTCCCTGACCTCTCCACTCTCAAGTCAGCAGGCCCCTGTGTGTCACCTCCAGCAAGCAGGCGCTCACTGTGCACCAGAGGGCTCTTCCCTGCTGATTGGGGGCCTCTGCTTTCTTTCAGAGACCTTGCAATGTGAGGGGCTCCCCTGAGGGAGAGCGGGCTGGAGGCCATCCGAGGACAGGGGCTGCGTCTTGGTCTAGAGCCAGCGTGGAGTAGGCACTAGGCGCTCGCTGAGGCCTTGCAGAAGCAGGCCAGAGCTCAGCCAGGCGGGTGTTAGAAGCAGGGCTTCCACAAGGGCTGGTGGACCCTGCCCTGTGGCCTGGCTCTGTTTGCTCTGCCAGGAGCCATGGCCGTGGGGACTTGACCCCATCACTCATGGTCAGAGCGCAAACTTGGAATGAGCGTCACAAAACATAAATTTGGTGGCCCCGGTCTTGGGGGCTTTCTGAGTTCTCTGCGTGAGTTTGGGGAAGAGAAATGTTCATTGGCCTGCTGAAAAATCCCTGGAATTTCCTCAGTGAGCCCAGTCCACTTCTGTCCACGGTCCTTGGGAGACTGCTGAGCATGGGGACGCTGACAGGGCTTCTGTGGGAGCCCCCTGCACACCCTGACCACAGAGAAGGTTCTGGAGACGGCTTCCATAGCGGGCAGGTGGCACAGGCGGGGCGAGGTGGCCTCCAGGGAGAGGCTGGGACCCAGGGCGCTGCCCTCTGTGCCCCCAGCTGTCGGCCTCAGGCCATGTGTGCTCCCTGCTGTCAGCATAGGAGAGGCCTGGTGTCCCATCCTGGGGCCTGGCACACGCCTGAACCCACAGAGTAGTGTGTGTGACAGGTGGGACTCTGGCTCCTGAGTCCCTCCAGGGCAGAAGGTACCCAGGAGCAGGGTGCATGAGCCCTGTGCACTTGCTATGTCATAGCCATCCCCACAGGTCGCGGTATCTCCAACCCCCAAGAGAGGCCACCCTCTCTTGGGGTCCCTTCCCAAGGCCTTGCTCCACCCCACTTGGCACCTCCCTCCTAGCCCTGTTCCCTTGCTCCCTGTAAACATGCTTTTCTCCCTAGACCCTGCTAACCCAGATGGAGGGGACCCAGACATCCCTGGCCCCAGAGCCAACCCAGAAAGGGAATGAGGCCAGCAGGTCTGGACTTGAGGTGGACGTGGGGTGGGGGGACAAGGAGGGAGCCTCTTCTCCCTGGGCAGGAGGAGTGAGGGCTCCTCCCTCATCCATCAGTGGTTGTTCTTTGCTGAGCACCAATGGTGTAGACAGAGGTGGCTGTGGGCAGACATGGTTCTGGCGCTGGAGATACAGGGCAGAGGGGACAGGGTCCTGTGTGGAGCCTGAGGCCTAAGGCAGATGCAGAGCCTGTGGGTGTGAAAGAGATGAGAGTGGGGGCAGGGGCCTCTCCAAGCAGAGACCAACTAGAGGACGGAGGCCGTGCCCTCAGGTACCCAGGGAGGGGTGCTGGGAGAGGACAGGCAAGGGCAAAGGCCTGTGGCCGGCAGACCCTCTGCAGGTGAAGGCCCTGTGGGAGGAGCAGAGAACAGGGCAGAAGGTCTGGGTTTCCTGGTAGTGGTGTGGACTTTCCAGGTGGGAGTGACACCTGTGGTCTTAGGTGTTGAGGGGCAGATTCAGGGCAGAGGGAGTAGGGTGATTCTGGGGAGACAGGGAATAACCATGGGGAGAAGCCAGGGTTCTCAGTGCAGCTCCTTCCCGAGGTCTCGTCCCCACCCCCGCCCCACCCCACACAGCAGGGCCACCCACATCCCAGCCTCCTGGGCCTGTGGGTGCTGCAGACACCTCCTTGGGGTCCCATAGACGCTCAGACCCCCGTCCACTGCACAGCATCCCAGGTCGTCTGTCCCATGCCTGCAGCCCCCAGCGACTAGTAGGTGTGAAGGTCACAGCTGTCGTCCTGGAGCCGGGAAGTCATTCTGAGGCCCCGAGTGTGAGGAAGTTTGGAATCAGCAACAAGGATCTGAAGATGACAGGGCGTGTCTCATGGGAGTGGTGGCGGCTCCTGGGGTTTCTGGTTCCAGCCTTTGAACGCGCTCACGCTCTGTAGGTCACAGGTGGCGGAGAGCAGAACAGAGGGCCCCTCTTTACAGACAGCGGGTTGGAGAGAGGTCCCCAGGGAGACATGTCCACACCCTCAGCCCTCCTACTGATGGATGTGACCTCATTTGGAAGCTGTCTTTGCAGATGGCATTAATTTAAGGATCTTGGCATGACATCACCTTGGATTTAGGGTGGGGCTGAAGTCCAGTTATTTCTGTGCTCAGAAGAGAAAGGACAAGAGAGACATGATAGGGAGGAAAAGGCCACCCGGAGGTGGAGGCGGAGATCAGAGGGGCAGCTGGCAGCACGGGGCTCTGGGAAGAGGCAGGAAGGACCCTCCCTCAGTGCCTCCAGGGAGGGTCCTTTTATTTTAAGCCACCCTGTCCCTCTGTGGTGCTTTGTCATAGCAGGAAAGGACTAGAACCTACAGATAGGGCCTACCCAGTGGGGGGGCTCTCATCCCCACCCCGGAAGCCAGCTCCCTCCGTTGGTGAATCTGAGTCCTCACCCCCTTTACTTGTGTGACTCTGTTTTCTTTGCTGCTCCTTTGAACTGGCTGGGACACCTTATTGTCCCCTCA
This sequence comes from Macrotus californicus, assembly GCA_007922815.1. NCBI lineage: Eukaryota > Metazoa > Chordata > Mammalia > Chiroptera > Phyllostomidae > Macrotus > Macrotus californicus. The sequence continues at coordinate 128,783 of VMDR010000300.1, forward strand.
CTGAAAAAGAGTTAAATGACACTGGTAACATGCGCTCACTTTCTGCCTGTGTGAGTCCCAGTTTTCTTCTGTGTGAAGATCATCTCTTCACAGGAATACTTTAGGGATTGCGACACGGAAACATCTGGATGTAGGGTTGGTCTCCTGGTGGCTGACCCAAGTGCTTGGAGCGGCTGCTACTCACTCACGATGTAAGAAAATAAGTAAGTCCAAGAGCTTGCGGGGACGGAGTTGAGCCCTGAGAGACATGCCGGCCTGAAACCAGAAGGAAGTGACCCCTGTGAGCAAGTCAGTTCAGGTCTGGTGAGGCTCCGGATGTGGGCCTCAGGAGGAAACACACACGGGAGCCTCAGGAAATGGCAGGGCACCAGTTTGTCTGGGGTGCTGGTGGTGGGAGACAGGGCGCTTTCCTGATGTGGCAGCCCACCTGGTGAGGTCACAGGGCAGGAGCCCCTCAGGCCCACTCCCGGACCTCCATAGCAGGGTGATGCAAGGGCTGGTGGCCAGTCTGCGTCCCCTGTGGGAACACGGTGGGGCGGTTCCCTGCACCCCTGAGAAGCCCATCTGTGACAGTGCAGGGAAATCAAAGCTGGGGCCCTGGGCCAAGGACCTGATAGCTGTGGCCGCCGCACCTGTCCAGGCCCTCTCCAGGCAGCTGGGAGGTCCGAGCAGCCTGCAGCTGGGCCCCAGCACAGCCACCAGCCCCGCCTCACTCTCCTGCCTTTCATCTGTAACTTTCTCCCCACACTCAACCACCAGCTCCCCAGCACCAAGCTGTTGAAATCGGTAATGGCACTGAAAACAATAACAAAGGCAATAATAGTAATTCTAGAGGGCGTGGGTGGGAGGCTGAGCTCGGAATTGTTCTGTGGGCCTCCCGGGAGTAATTTGTGCCTTCTGCTGAGCCTCGCCCTGCCCTGCCCCTCCCTACTCACCTCCCAGCTGCAGACCTAGCTGACTCTGCCCACTACACAGATAGCCACCTGAAGCCAGGAGCAGAGTCATTCACACTGCCTGTGCCACCCAGGAGACACTGAGTCCCAGGGGGACCAGCCACACCGACTTGGCCCACACTTGTGCAGAGAGGGTCCTGTTTCACAGTGTCTGCAGGTGGCTGCCCGAGCATTAATGTGACACCACTGTTTCTATTTCCTCGCCTCAAACTGCACACCTGCTCTTTTTCTAGACTTTTTTGAAGGGGTTTTCCAAAGTTAGATGGTGAATTCAGCCCAGGCAGGCATCTGTGGTGAAGAGCAGCAAACAGACCTGGAGAGCGTCCACTCCCTGCCTCGATCATTTGTTCCTGTGCGGGTCGGTTCATTCATCCATCCATCCATCCATCCATCCATCCATCCATCCATCCATCCGTTTGTTCACTGCTGTGTTTGTCCCTAATGCTCTCTCGGGTGGGCATCAGGAAGGCAGAGACTGACACCCAGAGCCACTACCAGTGGCCTGGCCAGCTGACTCAGACCCTTCCGGGCAGGCAGCTTGGACACAGTCACTACCTGGGGATGCAGCCTGGTCTGCACTGGGATGACTTTGACCTGTGACGTCTGGGCTGTCACTGCGGGGCGGGTGCTGCTGGCCTGTAGAGAGTGGAGGCCAGCGTGCAGCTCAGCCCCGGGACAGGGGGACGTGGCCCACAGGCCACGGCGTAAGGGAGCAGCCCTGCCCCTGACAATGCAGGGCTGAGGGCCCAAGACTTCGTTCGTCTTGCCGACGTCACTGACGTTGCTGCCTTGTCTGTGAAGTGACCCCTGCCCCCAACCCAACTGTGACCCATCCTTCCCAACAATGGCCCCATGAGCTCACTTTCCTCCCCTTTCGGCCTCAGCACAGTGGGCCCTCTGTCTATGCCTGCCATCCCCCGGAGAAGCTGCTCTCCATCCCCACCCCGTCTCACTGGCCACCCTGCTGGGCTTTCTGTCCTCTTTCCTGGGACACATGATGCGTCAGAATGAGCCTCAGAGGGTAAGGGCATCACTGGTGCAGGCCGGCTAGGTCAGTTCCTCGTCTGCTCTGGTCACCACCCACAGTCCAGGAGGTCGCTAGGCCTGGGTGGCCCACTGGGCTCAAATCATCACTCTGCCTGCTGTGGAGGTGACGGAACCCTGTCCTGTCAGTCACCACTGGAGTCATGGGGAAGGCTTTGTCGAGAAGATGGGGCTTCTGGGGTCCTGAAGCACCTGGGAGCTGGGCAGCCGCAGGAGGCAGAGGCAGGGCAGGTGAGAGACCCTTGCTGGGAAGTCGTGGTGGGTGAGAACGGGCCTCTCAGGGGGCCAGGGACGGCCCAAGCCCATGGAGTGCGGTGGAGGGAGCTGAGCACCTGGCAGGGCATGTGGGCCTCACAGGCCAGTCTTGTCCTGCAGGGGGCACAGATCCCTGCAAGTTTGGGGGGCCGTAACACCCCATGTGGCTGGAAGGTTCGTGAGGCTGGACCAGGGAGGCAGGGATGAGGCCCAGTCTTAGGAGGCCAACCTGGAGGGTGTCCCCGCATGTATCCACCTGCAGGACCCCCCGGGCCCTCCGTCCTCTCACACGGGCAAATCCCCCTGGGCCTGCAGGCAGCGTGCTTCTTAAGGGGCCATCCTGGGCATGTTATTCTAAATCTCGCTTTTTCAAATGTGTCTAGGCCAGGAGATAAATGTCTAGCTTTTCCATCACCACAAAGCAGGGCCCCACGGGTTAGGCCCAGCCTTCCTGTGGCTGGGGCACAGGGGCAGCTGTCACCTCAGATGATATCAGTCAGGAGTCGTCTAGGAGCAGAGTCTGGAGCAAGTTCCTCAAACTCCTGTCCAGCCCAAGAAAGAGGCTCAGGCCTCCATCCCCCCGCCCCCTTCTCCCAGCAGGGAAATCAAGTCGTTGACTCGCAGCCCAGCCCACTGCCACCCCACCGGCGTGGCTAACCCTGCCCTCTTGGCAGGCGGGCCCTTCCAGTGCTAAGAACCTGAGATGCTGGAGCTTTCCAACAGCTTGTAGTGGGGGCACCAGGAGAGGGTGGGCACCTCCCACCCTGTTCACCTGGGCAGCACCCTTCCTGACACGCTCCCCAGCCCTGGGCCCCACCCCAGTGCCAGCATACCGAGGGACCTGGAGCTTGTGCAGACAGGTCATGCCTCAGGCAGCGAACCCTACAGGGACCATCAGGCACCTTCCACACACCCAGCCCAGGACTGTTGTGGTGGGAAGAGCTTCCTTGGGTAGTAGGCTGAGGATCTGGGCAAAGTAACACACGACCGGAAGTGGGAACGAGGAGAGGGAAAGCAAGGAACATTCGCTGTATCAGTGAGTGACCATCCTTACCGCCTTACGACATGTTAAAACTTTTCAAAGAAACCCGCCAACCTCAAGACAAGCCCGCCATCCTCCATCCTGGGGACTGGGTCAGGGGACTGCGGGTCCAGTTCCCCATGGGGCATGACCGGCCCCAGACAGGGCCTCTCCACCTCACCAAAGCCCCTCCTTCTCAGCCACCATTGGAAAAGCGTTCTGGCTTCGTGGTCAGCCCCGTTGTTGGCCGGGTCCACCCCTTGGGACACAAGTGATAACTGAACCTGTGTAGGTCACTGCTCTTTAGCAGGAGGTGTGAATGTCAGCGTGCCCAGAATGAATGAATGAATGAACGAATGAACGAACGAATGATACAGGGCAATCAGTTCGGACACAGGTCACCCCAGAAACCTCTACAGAAAGAAAAGTTCTGCCCTGTCACCCCTTTCACCCTCTTGCAGAACCCTGTCCTCTCTGACACCATCTCGCTTCCCTGCCTGCTGTGAAGCTCACTGACGTCCCAGGGCCTAGGACAGTTCCTGCCTTGGTCCCTGAGCCTTGGGGACACCCCGACCCCGCAGGGGGCACATTTTGGAAGAAGGGATGAACGATGAGTGAACGCTGGAGGAACGAGTGGCTAGTAGGTACAGGCTGGGTGAATGACTGAATGATTGATGGACCAGGAGACCACTGTGCCGCCGTGCCCAGGGCGCTGCAACAGAACCGTTCCATGAGAAGGGACATTTCTTGGATTTTGGACCTCACAAACACATGCTGGGGGCCTCAGTGGCAAGTGTTAAAAATAGAAGCCGTTACAAAATTTTTTTTAACGAACTGATGGAAATTCCCTTTATCAAAAGGAGCTACTGTAGATCAAACCACAAAAGGGATGTGTCCAGCAGCTGAGGACAGTTTCCTGAGCTAATAATGCACTGTGTGGGGACTTCCCTGGGGACAGCCTGTGAGCCAGCCCCCCAGGCTGGCCTGGGGGGTCTGTGTGCAGGTGATGCCCTATTGGAAATGGTCGTTCAATAGTTGTTTAAAAAAAAAAGACACCGACAGTTCCTTCCTCGATTTTGCAGGTGAACGTTGGGCCCCATAACCCTGGCTGGTGTGGCTCAGGCGGTTGGAGTGTTGTGATGTAACCGAGAGGTTGGCGGTTGATCCTTCGTCCGGTCCCGTGAGATCCCCAGTCTGGGTGCGTACAGAGGGCAACTGATCAATGTTTCTCTCTCACACTGATGTTTCTCTCTCTCCCTTCCTCTCTCTCTACAAGCACCAGAAATAAAAGTCCTCAGCTGAGGACAAAAAATGCCTCTGGCCAATTTGTTCTGAGGAGTTTTTGGATAGAACAGCACTTTAGCAGGAAGGACATTTGGACAGGAAAGGCAAAGGTCCGGGTAAATCATTCGGGGAGCATCCTGGGCTAAGAGGTGGGTGTCGGAGACCAGGCAGGAGTGTTGCTGGCACTGTGGCCCCCCCGGGACGGGTCCAAGCCGGTGCCCCACCGAGCGGGCGGGTGGGTGTGCGTGCGTGCGTGCCAATCTGGTTCAGGTGGGTGCTCCTCACTCCCACCATGGCCTGAGCAAGCTACCAGCTCTTTCAAGACTGCCTGCAAAATTCCCCAATGTGTTACCCATTGAGTTCTGATTATAGCAGACTTCCGCTCATGTCAGTTCCAGGTGCACGACACAGCGATCGGACGTTTATGTGCCTCACGAAGCAGTCCCCCCGATAAGTCTAGGACCCACCTGGCTCCACACATGGCTATGTTCCCTGTGCTGCTGCTTTATATCCTCATGGCTGGTTTAACTGGCAATTTGTACTTCTTAATCCCTTCCCCTTTTCCACCCACCCCCCAACCCCTCTGATCTGATGACCATCAACCGTGCCCCATATCTGTGAGTTTGCTTCTGTTCTATTTGTTCACTTAATTTGTCTTTTCTTTCAGAGTCCGTGCGTAAGGAACGTCATACAGTGTTTGTCTTTCTCTGACTGCTTCACATGACACAACATTACTACATTTCTCCAAAGAGAATGTACGGCTCACCAACAGACACCTGAAAAGATGCTCAACATCACTGATCATCAGGGAAATGCAAATCAAAACCACAGTGAGATCTCTCCTCATACCTATTAGAAGGACCAGCGTCAAACAGTCAATAAATGGTGAGCATCAGCAGGGACGTGGAGAGCAGGGGGCTCTTGGCACTGCTGGGTGAGGATGTAAATTGGTGTAGCTATTCTGGAAAACAGCATGAAGATTCCTCAAAAAGTTAAAAATAGAACCACCAGACGACTCAGCAACTCCACTTCTGTGTATTTATCAAAAACACCCCCGTTTAAAAAGACAGCATTACTTATAATAGCCAAAATGTAGCAGCAACCTCAGTGCCCCTTGGTACATGCATGGACACGTATGTGGTACACACACAATGGACTATTACTCAGCCATAAAGCAGAATAAAATCTTGCCATTTGCAACAACATGGTTGAACCTAGAGGGTATTACGTCTCTCTCTGCCTTGGTCAGCCAGGGCCAGACCGAAGATGAAGCCAGTGTGGTGCCCAGGGCGCCTCTGACTGAGGAGGGCCCTGGCAGGTTCATTGCAGGCTCAGTCCCCACTCTCTCCCCGCTGGGGTGAGCACTGTTTTAGACTTTGACCCCTTGGGTGCCATTTTCTGGTCTCGGCTGGGTCCAGCCCTAGTGTTGGACCAACTCAGGTACAGCCACGGGTCGCAAACCCTCGGAACCCTGTCTTCTTTCAGTAAGTCAGGCGCCGGGACCTCGCCCTGCACCCGTGATGAGCCGCCCTCCCCAGTCTCTAGAGCCGGGCTTGGTGCCGGTCTCCACCTGGGGAGTTTTGAGCATCCAATGCCTGGGGCCCACCCAGAACTTCTGATGTCCCGGGCCTGGTTGGAACTTGGCTGAAGGTTCCCAGGCTGTCCTCACATGCCCCCGGAGTGTGCACTAGCAGTTTAGCCCACCGTGTGGGGGGTGGCGGTGGGCTCGCCCAGGAGGTATAGCAGCGGGGAAGTCTGGCTTGGAGGAAAGAAGCCCATATATGAAATCAGGAAACTGCCGTTAGCCGTGGGTGGGCCAGTTGATTCCGCTCAGCTTCCTGGCCTCTGGGAAGGGACAACCGTGCTTGTTCTACCTGCATGACAATGTTATCGTGAAAATCCAACGAGCCGTGACCTCTGCTGAGCCATGCAAATGCTCCCCCTTCGTGGTGTGGCTTTAGGAAGACACATTAGGCTAAATGCAGAGCTTGTTTTCAAGGTCGGGGGTGGCGGTGCCCACAAGTGACAGAGCGTGACAGGTTCAGCCCAGTCAGTGAGCACCTGCAGAACAGCCACTGTGTTGATCAACACCTTCACGAGGGCATAGCCTGGCCACTCGGGATGGAGCTCAGAGAGAGCCCATCCTTTTCCTCTGCTCCCTCCCCTTGGCTGGCACCACGAGCGACGGGAAGGGCTGGGTGCAGTCCCTGACAGAGGTCCCAGGTGTGGGCACCATCTCTGAGCTGCTCTTGTCTCAGTAAAGAAGCTCAGTCTCTGCTTGAAGGAGTGTGACCAGATTGGCCTGAGAGTCTAGAGGAGCGAGTCTGGCTACTCTGGAGTTTCTCCAGAAAAAAATATTGCAGGCTTTACGGAATTTGATCCCAACAATCTAAAAAGGAGCCTGCATGTTTATCTAATCATGCTCTGGTAGGTTAAGGGTTACGTGGACTCCTGTGTAAACCCTAACCTACGTGGCTGCTTCATCCCTGCGTGCGCCTCCCTCATCCACCTGCTGTCGTGCAGTAAAAACCTCACCTGCTGACTTGTGCAGGGCTCGGGGCACCCTTGTGGCCTTCAGGGACAGATCCTGGAGTGTGGCTGCATGTTCTGACCTGCAGGAGGCCCGGACAGGCCACCCCTTGGGCCACACACAGTGGGCAGTGTAGGCACACTTCTCCCAGGACCACCGCGGGGGTCCAGGAGGGACCTGGTGCTGCTTCCCTGACCTCAGTGGCTTCACCTTCACATTGGACACCTCACAGCCCCACTGGAAGCCCCAGGAGCTTGGTGGGGAGGAACCCGGTGCCTTAGGACAGCACTGTCCTTATCTCTGGGCACGTGAATTCCACGTTTCACCCGAGCCACCCCCGTGGAGTTGATTCAAGTGGCATACAGGCCCAGTCCCCCCACTCCAATGAGAGGCTTCTGCCTCCCAGGTCCTTCCCCCACCGGCCCCCTGCCCCAGGGTGGGAGCTGTCTCAGCCCAGCCCAAGGACAGCCAGAGACTTGAGCCAGACAGGGACCCACCCCTGCCCTTCCGCAAGCACATTTCAGTACCTGACAGTTCTGCACCACCCCCCCACCCGCCACAGGCGGCAGGCCCTCACGCCCTGCAGGGGAAGCTCTCGGCCCTGGAGGATGAGGACCACACCTAATGTCCTACGGTGTCTGTCCTTTCCCAGCATATTGCATGCCCCACTCACTCTGTCCTCACGGAGACCCCCTGTCTGTGCCGCCCCCCACCCCAGCTGGCTGGAGCACCGCGCTGCTTGCATTTTGCACAGAGGGGCTGAGTCACCTGGCCGAGCGCACAGCAAGGTGGAGGGACCTGGCTGGCATCCCTGTCTCAGGCCGTGGCTGCGAGCTGTGGCCACCAAGATGCCCTCCTACCTTTGTTGTGGAAAGAGTGCCAGGGCCAGCTTTGGGACACCTACATGCTTAAGAGGGTCTTTTCTGAATTGGCTTCTGGGGCTATGAGAAAGTCACTTCCTCTTTTAGGCCCTACAGGCAGACAGGAAATTTGAGGAGATAATTTTAACCAAAAGTCTGTTGATTTCTCCTCCAACCTGTTGGGTTTTATTCTCCCTGTGGCTAATGGCCCACACTCTCGTCAAGTGTGGCCACGCAGAATGTGCGTGATGGCTAGAGCCTGCTGTGGAACAGCCCCTACGGCCCTCACATCTGTCCTGGGGCTCGGACAGTGGTTCTCAAAGCCCAGAACCCTCCAGGAAAGCCCAGCGCTCCCTGAGAATGAGGGAAGCCACTCCCAGACCAGGACACCAGTTAGCAGTGACCTCAAGAAACCCTGAACCGGAACACCTAGGTGCCCAGTTCGCTCATTCTGAGTTGGGTCATGGTTCTTCAGGGAGGAAAAAAATCCAGGACAGTCCCTTCCTTGGTGCATGGCAGGAGGCCCTCTGACCATGGTCCCCCTGCTGTGGGCCCCCTCTGACTGTGGGATGTCCCCTCTTACTTTGGGGTCTCCCTCTGACTGTGGTCACCCCCCCCATTTGTGGGTCTCATCTACAGCCAAAACTTGCCCCAGACCTGGGCCCTGCAATTCATAGTTCTTGACCTGTGTCCCTGATTGTCGCCCGTTATGACTAGTTTTTACTTGATGTTTTACTTGCTGTAGAGAATAAGGGATTCCTGGGGTGTCCCACCAATGTTTACAAACAATCCCTCCCATGGGGTGAGATTTTTTCACTGTCCTTCAAAGCACAAAGTGCAGGCTTTCCCGCCGTGCCTGAGCCCAGCCCCTGACCCTGCCGGCTTGGATGCTTCCTCCCCTCGACTCTCCCGCCTCTGTCTGGCCCCACTGAGGACACACTGAATTTAGATCAGGCGTGAACTCCCTTCCTTCCCAAACAGGTCTGCTTCGCCTCACAGGAAGTATTTTTCTTTTTCAAATTGGGAGGTTTAATTGGAAGATGAACAGAGAGCCAAGTCGATCATGAAAACTAAAGTCAGGTGCTCCAGGCTTCGGATAATGGGAGCCCTTCTGGCAGTCTGTGATGCTGGACCGCTTTGTGCATGAGGCCCTGCCCGTTCCACCCGGAGGGCAGTGTGGAAAGTCCCTGACAGGCCCAGGTGCCAGGTTCCTGGGCAGCAGTGAGCGGAATCAGAGAACCCACAAGCCCCTGTGTGATGGCAGTGTGCCCTCCGGCCTGTGCCTCGCCTGCAGGGGGGGACGCCTCGAGCCTTTTACAGTGGTTGCCCTGTCCTGAAGTCCCCTACACAGATCAGGCCACCTCTAGGGCAGGAGTCACCGTATTTTCAAAGTCTGGACGCGCCAGATCTCAAAAGCACTCTTCATGGCCAGGCCTGTCCCCTGAGCCATGGGACATGGCTGCCCCACCCCCCACCCCCCGGGATTGCTGTGCATCACTCACAGTTCAGTGAAAGGAGTTGCTCAAGTTCAAGGCTCTACAATTTATCCACACTCCTTCCCCCTTCTTTTTGAGGAAACGATTTTTTAAAATCTTAATAATTTTTTACTTTTCAATTGCAGTTGATGTACAATATTACATTAGTCTCAGGTGGGCGACTTAGTGATCAGACATTTATATACCTTCCGAAACGATCCTACAATAGCTCCAGCACCCATCCGACACGTGGTTATTACAATATCACCGACTACACCATTCCCGGCGCTGTGCTTGGCATCCCCGTGACGATTCTGTAACCACCAATTTGTACCACTTAATCCCTTCACCCTTTTCACCCATCTTCAACCTCCCTCCTGTCTGGCCACTGTCAAAATACTCTCTGTGTCTATGAGTCTGTTTCTGGTCTGCTTGTTTATTTTGTTCTTTAGATTCCACCGTAAGTCAAATCATCTGGCGTCTGTCTGTCTCTGCCTGACGTCTTCCAGTCAGCACAGCGCCCTCCAGGTCCACCCACGTTGGTGCAGGCGCAGGGCTTCGCCACTTCTTACGGCCAAGCCACGTTCCGTTGTGCGCGCGCACCGCTTCTTCTCCATCTGTCTGCTGGTGGATGCTTAGCTTGCTTCCTTGTCTTGGCTGTTGTGCATAACGCGGCAGTGACCATATGGACACATCTGTCTTTTCGGTTCAGTGGTTTGGGTTTCTTTGGATAAACACCCGGGCACGGATCACTGGGCCCTTCCTTGTCTCTTGTTACAGCCCTTCTTTGAAAGTCTCTTTGGCCTGGAATGAGTACTGCTGCCCCGGCTTTGTTTTCATTCCCATGAAATGTCTCTCTCCACCCTTTACTTTCAGCGTGGGTGTGTCTTTTGATCTGAAGTGAGTGTCTCGAAGACGGAATATGGAAGGGTCTTGTTTTGTTTCCCCTTCGGCCACAGCATGTCCTCCGACTAGAGCATTCAATCCATTTGCACTTAAAGCAATTGTTCATAGATTGTATTTATTGCCTTTCATTATTCATAGTCTATCTTTTTTTTTTTTTTTTTACTTCTTATTCTTAATGAAGACCCTTTAACATCTCTTATAACACTGGTTTGATGGTGTTGAACTCCTTTAGCTTTTTCTTCTCTGGGAAGCATTTTGTCTGCCCTTTGGTTCTAAATGATAGCTTTGCTGGGTAGAGCAATCTTGGCTGTAGGTCCTTGCTTTTCATCACTTTGAATATTTCTTGATACTCCCTTCTAATCTGCAAGTTTTCTGTTGAGGACTCAGCTGACAGCCTTATGGGAGCTCCCTTGTAGGGAACTAACTGCTTTTCTTTTGTTGCTTTTAAGATTCTCTCTTTGTCTTTAATCTTTGGCATTTTAATGATGACGTGTCTTGGTGTGTCCCTCTTTGGGTTCACCTTGTTTGGGACTCTGTGAGGAAGTGATTCCTAAGTGACCTTTTCCCCTCTAAACACTAAAGTGTGGCTCCAAAGCCTCTTGATTTGGGGTCTGGAGGAAATTCTAATCAGGCTTTTCTGTCTGAGCCAAGGTCGCCAGGCCTGGCTGCGGGAGGGGCAGGGAGCCCCTGAGGACATGGAGCCTGGTGTTGCGGTTAAACAGCACTTTCTGGATCTCTGTTCTGTCATCTCCTGGGCCTGAAGCCATGGCTTTGGTGGCCCCTCACTGGCAGCCACCTGCTGCACAGCCCCCTTCCCACCTCCAGGGTTGGCCACATCCGTCCTGAAGGCCTCCCCTCGTCTGGCCTTGTCCTTCACTCATGGCTCCCTGCAGCTTCAGCCCACCTGTGCCCAGACTCCCTGAGATGGGCCTCCCGAATGCCCATCATTGGTGGGGCTGCTCATGTGTCTGCAGGGATCTGACCAGTGAGGAGGGGGCATGGCCCAAGGAACACCCTTTAAGTGAGGGCAAGTATGGAGTGACCTGGGGCTGCCCCTTCCCCAGCTGCTGCACCAACTTGCAGGAAGAAACCCAGCCTCCTCCTGGCCCCCCTTGGGCTCAGATGCTGACCACAGCACAATGCAAGCCCCAACTGCTAAGGGACTGGCTCAGAGCGGGTCACACTGACATGGCACTGGATGCCAGGGCCCTGTGCAGTGAGAACTGTGGTCCCCCTGCTGTGGAGTGTAAGGAGGCTGGTACCTGTGTGTGGCCATCACATGGGGCAAAGAACCCAAAGGTCGGCATAATGCCTGGCAGTGTGTCCCGAATCTGTGCCTGGCCTCGGCTGGGCTGCATTCTGGCTCCTACCCTCCCTCCTGCCCCTGTCTCCCCACTCTCCTGACCCTCTCCCAAGTCTCCCATTTCTCCATCTTCCTCCCCTCCTCCTGAGAGCTGTAGTGGGTGGAATAGTCTCCCCCCAAACTCATGTCTGGGAGACTCTAAGTGCAGCCTTACTTCAACACAGGGGGTCTGCAGGCATGATTAGTTAGGGTGAGGTCACTCGGGTTAGGGTGAACCCTAAATACAATGACTGGGTCCTTACAAGAGGAGAGGTGAACCCAGAGACTTCGGGAGACGGCCCCACACCAAGCATCACCTGCCGCCTGGGCCACTGAAGGAGACACAGAAGGCCCTCCCCCATCAGAGCCCAGGGCTTCCAGCCCTGCTCATATCTTGATCTGGTCCAGACCGGGAGAGAATGGGACCCTCCAGGTGCTCAGGCCTCAGCAGCACGGATGCGCCCCCAGCCCCTCTGCCCGGCCTCATACTGAGTGGGCCCCGCACTCTCCTCCACCCCACGGTCCTGGGCCTGGCAGCCCTCTCAGGTGGCATTTTTCCAAATCATGGTGTTTGCTCCCGTCACCTCCCAGTGAGGTCCTGGGGTCAGGGACATGGTGAGGGAGGGAGACTTGCTCTGGACTTCCCTGAGAGTGGGTGTCCTCACTGTCCCCTGCCCAGAGGTCAGCTCATTTGGGACATTTGAAGCACATGCACAGCAGCTGTGCCCTGAGAACTGGCTCCTTCACTCAGATCAGCTGCCTCCCAGCATGCAGACCGGCCCTCCTCCCCCGCCCCTGCCTTTTGTGGGGCCACTCCCCCCCCACAGCCAGGCCCAGCCCTGGGACCCTCACTGCTCCCAGCCCCTCTAGCACCTGCCCCAGGCAGGCTCAAGGTCAAGCAGCAGGGACTTGAGAGGTGAGTCACAGTCTCACAGGGGAGGGGCAGAGCCCTGTGCTCCCACCACAGGGGGCTAGGGGGTGGGGTGGGGAGGGAGGACTTGGGGGAGGGAGGACAATGGGAAGTGAGGTCATTGGGGAGGCGCGCGAGAGGGAGGGCAGAAGGGAGGACCTTGGCCAGCTCTTGGCTGGGATACTCCTCACGTCCCCGAGGCTCACATCAGGGTCCTCAGGAGCCTTTGGTCCTGGTGGTGCCCAGGTCCTGACTCAAGTTTGCTGGCCAGGGGTCCGAACAGCTCCTGACATTGGCACTTTCCAGGGTTAGGGGCACATGGGCCCAGCTGTCCTTTCCAGGAAGCTGTGGCAGAAGCCCCTTCCCCAGAGCTTCACTATGCCTCTGGCTGCTGGAGACAAGCAGATACACAGAAGGCCCTTGGACTCTTTTTTTAAAAAATATAGTTTATTTATTGTTTTTTCTCCCATTACCATTTATCCCCCTTATGCCCTCTTCCACCTCATTCACCCTAAATTCTTGACATTAAACACCCATGGGTTGGCTCCTTGGACAGAGTCTGCCCTTAACCTTTGGGAGCTACCTGACCCCACTTTCCTCACAGAAGTCCCCCAGCTTGTCACTTCTCCCTGATTAAGCAGGACAAATATGGATTCAAGGAAAGTGTTACCCGCCTACCAGTCCCTATGGAGCCTCTCACAGGTGGGAGTCTGGGGTGCTGGAGACCAAGGGGGAGGCTGTCCTGGTCAGGCTGCAGGAGGGGGCTCGGTGCAGACTGGGGTGGGGACAAGGACAGGGTGGGCGATGACAGCTGTGGGCTGGGAAGACTGCCTCAGAAGCGGTAAGCCCATCCCTCTTCAGCCCCTGATGACCTTTGCGTTGAGGGAGGGGTCTGTCACCAAAGACAGAACTGTCCCAGGTTGGGTAAGAATGCCACCTGCCCCATGAAGGTGTCCTCTGAAAAGCGGGGCTTCGGGAAAATAAAGCTGAAACGCACCACCACGGGGCCAGAGGGGCCAGAGCAGCCAGATGCCTCGCCCAGCCAGCATCTTCATTCTGGGACCATGCCTGGGGCGCAGCTGGGCAGCCTCCTCTTGAGGGGCCCAGGCCAGGAAGATGTTCTAAAGCCACAGCTGCCCAACCCATGGTGGGACAGACTGGACTAGCTGTGGTGGCCGAGGTCATGGGGGGTGTCTGGGCAGCAGGGGCCAGTAGACAGAATCTGGTTCCAGCCGCCTTGCCTTACAGGAGAGGAACTGGGGGAGCAGGGAGCAGCGACACACTCAGGCAGCTGTGGCCTGCCCAGCCTCCTGACCCGGCCACTAGTCTCAGGTCCACCTCAGGGTCTGACGGGCAGCTCCAGCCTCTGCAGTGTCAGGGCCCAGGGGCCATGCGGGGTGGGGACAAGGCCGACTGCCGTGATCTAGAGTGCTCCCAGGCCTAACCCTGTTAACCACAGGTTCCCCCCTGAGACCCAGTGTGGATGGGGGTGGGAAGCAGGGGCCTCTCTTGCCCTGCCCACCCTGCAAAAGTGTCCTCGAAGGGCAGGGACTCATCCATGCACCGACCTTTGTGGGGAGACTTCTTGGTGATGGGCTGTCTCTGTGTTTTCAGATTGCAAGCAGTGTCCCCACCTTCTATGCACCGGGGGCCAGTAGCAACCCCCCAGTGAGACAGCTAGAATGTCTCCAGACCTTGCCCAGCATCCCCTGGGGGACAGGACACCCGCTGTGGGAGAACCGATGGAGCAAGGAAGGGCTGCAGACGTGCAGAAAAGACGCACTGAGCTGACCAAAGCCACCTGACACAGCTCACATCGTGTATTCTCTTACATTGGGTTTGTGGGAAAGGATGTCAAATGCGGGTATTCAGCCACTCCACAGCACAGGGAGCAGATAGCGACCTGGGGAAGGGGGGTGGTATCGGTGAAAGCCTAGGGGACACAGAGTGTGCTGCGTCCCCAAAGCCCATCCACCCTGCCCAGGCCCAAGGGCAGTGAGTGTGGAGAGCATGGCCATGACCATGCCCCAGGCCCAGGTCAGCATGGGGCTGGGAGAAGGGCGAGGGATGGCCTCCCGGGCCCAGAGGTAATGGGGCAGAAGCAGGTGAGCCCAGTCCCCTGCTGCCTCCTCCAGGAAGGAAACCAGCTTCAGACAGGAAAAGCTGGAACCCTGCTCAGCTTCCCTTTGTGGCCGTCCCCATCCAGCTGGCTGGGATCCCGGCCCCAGCACCTCCAGGGCCCCTCGGAGTCAGGGCAGAGGACAGCACCACACCCCAGTGCTTCTTTGCTCCAGATGCCAGTGAGTAACCCTTCTGTCACTCCTTCGGGGATGACGTGCATCTTCTAATGCCTTCATGTTTAAGGTTTGGGTGGTTCCTCATCCCACTCATTTAAAAGCCACACGAGGGCTTTTTGCTGCAAAGACAAATGAAGGATCTCTCATGACAAGTGTTAAACTCGGCTTCGGCACGGAGCCAGGTCCTCTCTTTGGCCCCAAGTCTGGGTCTGGGCCCACCAGTGTGGAATGATGATGGGCAGAACCACAGGCCCCATTTTCCTGGGTGTGCGTGCCTGGGTTACCTGAGAGCCTCCTTTGTAGAACCTTCTGGAAACATTAAATTGCAAAGTTCATTCCAGGCAACAACACGGAAACTGCCCAGGGAGGGCCAGGACCACTGCCTATCTCCCGTCCTCTGGGGGGTCTGGGGGGCTCCGGGAAACCCAGCGTTTGAGTTGAGGTCTCCATCAGACCCTGCAGGTTCTCAGGAGAGGGTGCGCGAGAGGCCGTGGCAACAGCAGCAAGGAGCTGCCCAGCCTGCTCTTGGAGGAAAGGCTGCCACATGGCTGGATGTGCCCTCGCATCCATGTGACCAGGCATGGCGGCTCCAGTGGCAGCCTTCTTCACGTGAAATTCTGCTGTGCTTGCAAAGGAGGGCAACCTAGCTTTTCACAACCACTGAGGGTGAATGCTGTTCCCCATGAACATCCCAGACGAACGGCAAATCCCGGGCATCTTTCCGTGTCGGCCGTTTCCTGCGTGTGGGACTTGCACATGTGCACAGTCACGGGAGCCCCGCCAGCGCCCCCCATCAGCCTCTGCCCAGCAGAGCCCTCCCGGAGGAGTGGACACTTTTAGTCTTCTCTCCACATGGGCGCCCGGCCTCCCGTCACTCTCAGGGCCCCTTGCCCCACAGCGTGCCTCTGGGACCTCAGGAGGAGCTCCAGGGACTCTCAGGGGCTGGTGGGAAGGAGCCCTCTTGAGGTCTCTTTCTGCTGTGTTTGGCAGCGAAGGTGGGGGACCCACTTGCACGTGGTCGTGTGGTGTGTTCCAGAGCTGCTGGCCCATTCACAAAGGCCTCACTCTGGGACAGGGCAACCCTGGCCCATTCTTCCTGGGGTCAAGTGTGGTCTTTCCAGGGGAAGCCCCAGTGTGTCCCTCCAAGACCAATGAGGCTTCGTGTCCATGAAGCCCTATGTTAACGGTACAAGTGAGGCTGATAGTCTCCCTTTGCCACTGGCCTGATGGAGTCAGTTCTCAAGCTGCCATCTGACGTCCCTCTTGGTGACATCTCACAGAAGCTCTGTCCACGTCCTAGATGGTGAGTTCTTGTCAAACATGGTCTTGGGAGGAAAGAGAAGGGAGAGGGTGTGAACTACTGTGCCTGCTCATTTTCATTTTGGAGGCAGAGATTTTCTAAGGACTCAGGACGGTGAAACCAAGGGGTTCAAAACAGCTGCCTGCAAACGGCGTGCTTTACCCAACTCGGACCAGGCAGGCCGCAAGTTTTTAGTACCTTGTGTTCCAGAGTTAGCTAAAATCGGCTGGCACGGTGCCATGGGAGTGACCTCCAGCAGCCAGTCAGTCGACCTGACCCAGGCTCACCTGGGTAACAGGTGGGCCCACTTGTGGTGGGAGCCCCGGGCACCTGGGCCAACCCTCCCTGTAGGTCAGGGATGTCAAACTCATTTTCACCGGGGGCCACATCACCCTCAAGGTTGCCTTCAAAGGGCCAAATATAATTTTAGGACTGTATAAATGTAACCACTCCTTAACAGTGAAGCAGGAGCTCGGCACTGCCGCCAGGTAGAAACAAGATGCCGGGCAGGATAAAACAAGGTGGAGGGCCGGATTCGGCCCGTGGGCCTTGTGTTTGCCACCTGTGCTGTGGGTGGAGAAATGGGGCTCAGACAGGTGCAGTCACTTGCTAAGGTGTCTGATTGACTGACTGCAAAGCTGCTCACAGCCTGAGGCACCTGCTGCTGGGAAACCAGAGACTGTGGGTGAAAATTTTTCCCAAACTGGGACGGGAGTCACAATTATCTTTGCTCCCAGGACTGTGGGCTGCTTGGCTCCCCCAGGAAACACCAGGTAACTGTTCTATTAGGAAGGACTCAGTGTCTGGACTCACTTGAGACCCCCGTAGGGCTGGGGGTGGGGCATATGCACGGAGGCAATGAGGACGGAGAATGGAAGCTTGGTGGAGGTGCTGGGGGTCCTCCTACTTCTCCCTGCCCTGTATATGTTTGCAAAACTCCGTAACCCGTCAGCAAGTGGCCACGTGGACGGGACTACGTGCCGAGGGGGGGCGAGGTGGAAAATGCCTTCCCTGGGGGTTTCAGTGTCTCTGAAAACAGAAGCACCTATGTTCTAGTTACCAGGTATCGCTCATGCCAAACGGCAAACATGGAGAAAGTGGCTGCTCAGCCACCGGGCCCTCAGAACCTGTACACATCTTTCCTGAGCCTCCCTGCCTCTTGGCACACTCACCCATCAACTCCAGCTCTGGCCTTGAAGCCTGGGCACCTGCTGGAAGAAACCGGAAATGCTCAGGGCAGGCTGCAGAGAATGGGAGGAGGCCAATCTGGAGACACCAGTGGCCAGAGAGCTTGGGCTGGGAACAGACTCCCCGCGGAGGCGTCCTCAGGCCACACCGCTTTCGGGGCAGATGCCTCGTAAGAGTTGTAAGGGTGGGAGAAGCCCATTAAGGTGCTCTGTGCCCTGGATTTTCTGCAGCCTGGCTGATGGGCAGCTCAGCTTCCACAGAAATGAACTCTCTGCTGGCCTCTAGATTTGGGGTCCATCCTCCCCACCCCAAACCCGGGAGATGGTGTGAGGAATGTGGAGCCTCAGACCTTGGGCTTCCAACCCACATGCCGGGGCTCTGGCGGAGCTGGGCACACTCTGGGTGTTCACGCCATTAAAACTGACTCAAATGAAACCAGCTCCTTGCAGAGTTTTGAAACAGCTTGAAAAAGGCAAAAACGCTGCCCCGCCCCCCCCCCAAATAAAAGCCAAACATCTATCTACACATGCCCCCACCTGGTACCTGCATAGTTCCAGCGAGGACACCGGCTCCTGCACCCCAAGAACACAGCCACTACTGCTGCCACTGCCACACCCAAAACGATCAGCACCGCAGGCACGGTCCTGGTTTTCTCTGAGGGGGTGTCACCTGGGTTCTCCTTGCGGGGGTGGTTGTCCCCTGTGATGCTGGCATTGGTCTCATTGGCTAGTGGCATGAGAAAAAGGAAAATAACCTGAGACTGACAGGGCAAGGAGGGAGAGGTCTTCTTTCACCTTGAAGAAGAAAATTTAGTGCCAAAGAACTCCCCTGACATCATGTTGCGATTTTTAAAATGTAAAGCCAGTGGCGAGAAGGGCTTTCTCTTCCAGGTGTGACTGCTCCCCACCTGCCTAATGGTCCACACCTGGGGAGGGCCGTGGCCGGAAGCACAGGTTCTTGCAACTTACTTTCACCTTTTTCTGGATTTACTGCTGACTTTAAATCACGGTGAAATGTTTACATGGCATGAAAGTCATCACTTCAAAGTGAACAATGCAGTGGCATCTGTGCATTCACAACACAGCACGGTCGCAGCTGTCCAAGGCCAGGGCGTTTTCATCGCCCAGAAGGAACCCACGGCCACCAGCCGTCACTCCTCAGCCCTCCCCGAGCCCCTGACACCTCGAACCTCCTTTCTGTCTCTAAGGACTTGCCCATTCTGGATATTTCCTATAAAAGCAATCATACAACGTGTAACCTTTTGGGACTGGCTCACTTCACCTAGCACGTTTGCATGCCTTGCCCACACTAGAGGTCAGGGCCAGCCTCACGCCGTGGGGCCTGGGCAGGCCTGTGGGGCCCCCACTCGGAAGGGCCTGTGCTTGGCGTGATGCCCTGCTGTCTCCATCTTGGATTCCCGTCAGGTTTCAACAAGGAGCCCTGCACTCCTTCCCACTTTGCGCCGAGCCCCGCAGGTCCTGTGACAGGCACCCCTTTCCTGCAGCAGGCATGGCCCAGACGCACCTCCACCTTCTACCTCTCATCTCAACACTCTGGGAGAGCCTGGGGCCTCTACGAAGGAGTCACCTGCCTGTGCCCCTTCCACTGGGTGGCCTTGGGCCAGCAGCCAGGCCCAGTTGGACCCTGCAGCAGGGTGGGAGGGTGTGGGAGGAGTCTCCTCGGGGGAGGGCACTCGCCCAAAGGCAAAGAGCTTGGGGTGGCACTGTGCAGGTGTGGGCTTCAGTCCTGACTCTGCTATCGCCTAGTTCTGGGGCTTCTGGAAATGTTACATAGCCTTTCAGAGCCTCAGTCCCTCATCTGTGAAATGGGTCTCCAAACTGACCCCATGAGTAAAGATTAAGTCGAGTTAGTGTGCATGGAGCACCAGCCCCATCCCCCGTCCTGGCAGACAGGGTGATTCCATCACCGCACACCTGACCTTTCCCTCCTCTCCCTTCCATCTACCGCTTTTCTGACGCCACCGCAGGGTTCCCTCACAGGGGCTTTGTCTTCCGCCTGAGAGGATCTCCTGCCACCCCTGGCCCACACCCTCAGGTTGGGATCAGCCTGCAGAGCCCAGGGGACCTTACCCGTCTGGCTGCTGACAGTCAGATTCTGGTGCAGAAGCACGTTCTCGATGCAGCAGCCGACATTCACATTGGGGACCCACCGGATCCTCAGGACGCTGACCACATCGTACAAACCCCGAGAGTTCAGGGAGACCGTGCTGTTCTGCAGGGCCTCGTCCAGCAGGCTGTTGTCCGTCTTGTTGATCCAGTACACATTTGGCTTGGGATAGCCGTTCTTGGACGTGCACATGAAGGTGAGCTCCTCGTCCTGGAGGGTGCTCGAGGGGGCGCTGACCACAGGCATGCTGTAGTTTGCTGCAGGGGAGGGGGACAGGTGATGAGGCATGCCAGGCTCTGAAGGTCAGAGATGGAGGGGTGCCCAGTGCCCAGGGCCAGGTCAGAGGGGAGATATGCCCCGGACCCTGTTGGAGAGGCAGGCCCAGGGCTGCAGTCTGGGCAGGGGGCACGGATCCTGTTCTGCCCAAGAGTCACCCCCTCCACTCGCAATAGAGAAGTTATTGAGCCTGAGGGCAGTGGCTGGCACCCACCCCCCGCTCCAGGGAGGCCGGTCTCATTTGCATTCAGTGACACGGAGAGCGTGTGCTCATCTGAAATGAACACAGCGCATCTCTGAGCCAAACGGTGCCCCGAGCCTCTTGGTGGGCTTGAATTTTCCTTCTAAATTCTGATCTCAAAACTGCCTTATAGCACTCCTTCCTAATTTTCCTTTAAACATCTAGTCTGAGTTGAGTTGGGGAGTTCAAGGCAAAGGTGGCAAGATTAGAGGGGTTTCCGTGAAACCAGGGAGCCTCAGGTCATGAAAAATTTTATGAGTTGAATGAGGTTTCAACCAATTCAGCTTCATGTGCAGTTGAGCAGAAGGCTGCTAACTGGGCCCGGGCTTTTCTTCGGGGAAGAAGCAGTCAGGAGATGGGCCTCGCTAGTGCTCTCTCAAGGCCGTAGGGCTGGGATGGCGTCAGCTGGCGGTGTCGGCCCTCTTACCTGCCACATGCAGCGTGACTTCAATATCCAAAATCTTCTCTAAGCTCCTAAACACCAGGCAGTTAAACTTCTGTTCGTCTTGGGGGGTGATGTTGTAGAGGCGTAGAGAGAAGTCGCCCCGCCTCATGTTGTCTAGTGACATCTGGGCCCGGTCCTTGTACTGGTTATTGTCATGGCCCACGGAGCTGTTCCCGGACAGGTAGTAGGTCACAGTTTTTGGTTTGCCAGTAACGCTGATTTGCCAATAAACATAAAGTTCATTTAAATCAAAACTCTCTTCTCTGGAGTGGATGCAGCTGAGCTCGACGTCGCTGCCCACCATGGCTCTGACTTCTTTTTCTTGAATATCTGCAGTGATTCAAAACCCACATTGACTTTTTGAGGTTGACTCCTAGCCTGCGAAGTTACCCTGGGGGGGGCGGGGAGGGGACCCTCTCAAACACCAATTCTAACTCACCTCAGTAGAAAAGGAATGTATTCCTAAGATACACATAGGAAGGCAATATTTTAAAAATTCAGAATTTTGTGGTAAGCTCCTGCACTGGGTTGCCTGAGGTTGATTTCCTATTGGTATGTAAGAGGCTCCTAGCAGTGGGGATAGTGGGTGGTGGGCACCGGGGCCCTGCTGGACTCCTTTTGCTACTTCTTGGGAGTTTACAATTCATTCAAATTCAAAAGGTTTTGTAAAAATGTAGACATTTGAAGGAAAATATTAGTTTCTCAACAACAGCCTTATAACGCTGTTTGTACTGTATTGAGAAAGCATGTGGTGTGTCCAGACTGGCTTCACCATCTGTATAGACACTTGGACGCTCAGTCCCCTGCACTGCCACCCTCTGAGCTGGGAGGCTTGGCAAGGCCTCTGTCCCCTGTGCACATCCCTGTCCTTGCTCTTCTGGAAGCTGAGGTTTCTGGGCTCCCCGCCACCCCTGGGGCAAGGGGACCCTGGAGAAAAGGCAGCCCCGCTCGTCTGGAAAGCAGAGGATTGAAATGCGTGAGAGGAAGTGCATGCCACCTACACCTAACACGTGATAGAACAAGAACTATGGGGGCTGGACAAGCATCCCCTTTGCGGCCTCCCATCCCACACATCACCCAGGCTTGGGGCCCAGCTTTCCCACAGGCGCCCCTGGAAAAGCAAGAAGGGCTATGGCAAGGCCCCTGCTGACAGCTGCAACCCTTGTCCCACTCTCCACCCTGAAGGGCTTGGAACTGGCCCTGGACGGACGACGAGGGCTGTGGGACTCACCGGCTCGCAGGCCACTGAGCATCAGCAACAGCGGGACAGCCCTGGAAAGGAACCAGAAAGGCAGGTGAGCCCCATATCTTCCAGACAGCGAAGGCTGCTTCTCCTGGGCAGGACTGCATTACACTGTCGGAGAAAACTGACAGCCAGCCCACTGGCCAGGACCCTGTGGCCTCCCATCTGACCCATCTGCCTCCCTGCCCAGCACAGCAAATCCCAAGCGGCCAGCAGCCCCTACAGCCAGCCAGCTCCCATGGCAACAAACCCTCTAAAACAATGTGTGCTAAAGGGCAGTGAAAGATACTCCCAAGGCCACAGCCTTTGACCCCCTGGTGTCCTAGCCATGTAAGGATGGCTTCCAAGAAATCGTATGAAATCAGAAAAGAAAAGAAAAAAACACTTTCAAAGTATTTAAAGCAAGAGTTGCATTTAATTTGGGGAGACAAAGGAGATCTAAGGTGCCCAGTGGCAGTCGGTGAGCTGCAGGACACCCCTCTGCGGAACTCACTCATTCTGAAACCAAATTGGGAGGTTCCTCCCAGCTGGTGGGCAGCTGGGCTGCCAGGGCTGAAAACCTGTGGACTTCTGAGGCTCCTGGCACCTCTGACTGGGAGGCTTGGCATGCTTCAGCCTAGCCACCCTCTCCTGCTGGCCTCCCAGAATGCCATGTGCCCTGAGTTCTGCGCAGAGACTCCCACCCCATCCATGACAGCTGTCATCTGACTCTGCATAGAGCCATGTCAGTTGCCACCAGGGGCTTTCTGACATCCCACAGAGGCCACAGCCTGTAGGTGAGCCTGTCCTCATTGTCCCTGTTGGGACCACCATTCCTGTTTGTGGGGACAGCTGTGATAACCTCTGTCTCCATCCAGCCTTGACCCCTCCATCCATCTTACCCTGACCCAGAGCAACCTTCTAGTAAACAAAGCTGGGGAAACTCCCTGTGGCTCCAGAGCCCACCCTGCCCGTGTGCAGGGTCCAGGACGGCATGTGCACCTGTCAGGGCCTCTTCAGGGTATCTGCACACACATTCTGTGCTCTTTCAGGGGACAGTGTACCCTGGTCCTGGGGGCTGCCTGCCTACAGGCCTCCCTGTACCCTCTCCCTGGGGGGAGGTCCTCTGACCCTTGCTGTCAAACACTACCACCCACCCCACCCCCATCACTACCTTGCCTCCTGCCCCTGCCCACCCATCTTGGGTCAGACTGGAGGAGGCACAGACAGGGTTACAGTTCCTAGGTGAGGGTGGCTGATGGCTGGGACATTGTAGTACTTTTTTTTTTTCCTATTGAGACAGAACTGTCTAAAATTACCTACATTTCTAACTGGGGAGACTGGGCTGTGGGACCTAGACATGGGCAGGCTTTGGGGTTGTGTGGGTGGAAAAGCTGGGGACCAGTTTATCAAGGGAGGCACAGGCCATGTGCCCTGAAGGTAGTATTTTGGCAAAAACCTAGGAACAAAGTTGTCCACCCTCAGGCTGGCAGGAGAGCAGGAGCCGTGCGTGAGCCGGACCCAGGCAGTTCCACCTTTCCCAGTTTGGCTCTGCTAACCTAACGGGGGAGGGGAAATCCCTGGTGTGTGGGAGGGGCCCTGTCGCCAAACGCAGGCACCAGCCAGCCTTGGGCCTCGGACACAATCATATCCTTCATTCTTCCACCTCTGGGGCGGGGGAGGGGAGTAGGAAGAAGGGCCAGACCAGGAGGGAGCGCTTTCCCTTCCCTTCTAGGGACCCCGCCCCCTAGCACACCCACGCACTGCCCCGGGTCCGGTCCTCACGCCCCGCTCATCACCATCCCCACCCCCGCGTCCCCACGCTGGCCCGGCCAGCAGGTAACCGGCCCTGTCCTATGCTGCCCTGCTCCCGGTCGCCCACCCTCTGCGCGATCCCGTGGCTTCGCAGCTAGGTGAGCAGCTCCCCGGCCGCGGCCACCAGGGCGCCCTGGGTCTGTCCTTCCTGAGCACCCAGCTCCCTAACTGTGGAGCCTCCGCTTCTTCCCCAGCTCCCGCAGGGCCCGACCGACGGCCTCTCACCTTCTCAGCGCCATGATAGAAGCGAAGACCTCCGTGCGGGAGACCCCAGGCAGCAGAGCGTTCCGGTGGTGGGAACCAGCTCAACTGCGGGCAGCGAAGACCGGGCTCGGAGGATCGCAGGCTCCCTGGAACCTTGGTCCACCCCCGCCCCGCCCCGGGCCCCGCCCCCGCCCTTGGCCCCACCCTCTCTCCTTGGGCCGCTGGCTCTCCTCTTCCGAACGGAAGCTCGGCCACTGGCTCCAGAAAGTTAAGCCCTTTTCACGCGGTTGCAGGTTGGGCCCCAGTGGGCACAGGGCTACGGGCCTGGGGCCTGTAGGTACCTGGGAAGCGGGGGGGAGGGGAGCGTGGCTCGAGGGAGGAGGGCGGCCAGGGTCTCTGTGGAGGGGCCTTGGAAGGCTAAGTGCTGCCCCCCAACGTCGCGCAGAGTGTCTGGCCCCCAAGGGTCCCGACCCGGGGCTTCCTTCCTCCCTCCCGCCCTGTGTGCCTCCGGCTCTTAGGTGGAGTGGGAGGGCCGCATCTGTTCAGGAGCGAGTGAATGCAGGAGGGCCGGCGCGCGCTACCGTCCAGTCCGGCCCTAGGTTTGCTCCTCCGGCCCCCCAGCTCCGCTCTTCAATTCTGCATGGGTCCTGGGCCACGTGCCGCCGAGTGGTTTCACAGTAAAGGCTCTGAGACGCCCGCCGCGTGGAAACCACGTCATCTTTGCTCCTCCAAGTTGGAGAGACCAGGCACTCAAGTGTTCTGGTCTGGAAAGGGCTACGCTGGGCGGCGGAGCGCAATTCAGTGCGCTGTTTGCTCCCTTCCCCCACCCCACCCAGCTCCCCTGGTCTCTTTTCTGCTTGGCCCCGTGAGGTGGGGCCACGAGGGAATAGGGCGCCCTCCTCGCGGAGAATGCTAGGAAGGGCCTGGGTTCCAAGGTACCCAGCTCAGGTCCGGAGGACCAGCCCCACAGGGGCTGGCGGGAGGGGTGTGTCTGAAGAGAACACCCAGACTGATTCAGAGGCAGGGGCTGGCCTGTACGGGTTCAGGAGAGGCCAGGTGTAAGGTGAGGGCGGAGCCAAGCGGGGAGGATCCCCACGCCCCAGCCACCTTCCGTACAGAGATATAGTGCGTGACTCCAGGTCCTCCGTGAGTCCGAGCAGAAAAGCTTTTAAAAAGGCGGAAGCGCTGCCCTGTGGAAGTTAACATTCCTGTGGGGACAAGAGCAGAAATGAGGGAGCAAAGGGGATGGGATGAGAGAGGGACACATGTGACAGAAAAGGACAGGCTGAGCTGGGAGGGCTGGCTGTCGGTGGGGGCGGGTGGTGGACTCCTCCTCTCAACCCCAGGGCTCCACCCCTCCAGGCCAGGCTGAGAGATTTTAAGGGACCAAGTGGGGCCACCCTCCCTTTTAGTCTCGGAGAGAAGGGCCAGATCTCCTTTCATGTGTCCAGTGAGGGCATGGACGATCTGAACTGGTTCCTGGGTGGGGCAGGGAGACAGAGAGGTGGGGGGGAATCATGGTGGAGTTCAGGAGACGGGTACTGGAAGGAAACGTAAGATTTTAAGATTTGGCTAGGAGAGCAGGGTGTGAGCACAAATCAAATCGGTGGGGGAGGGGTGTCTCAGCACTCACCCCATTTCTGAAGCCAGAAAACCAGTTTTGTCCAGGACCGCAGCTTGAGGAAATGTGGCCCAGTACAGTGGGCAGGGCACGTTATCAGATCCAGAGGTCTGGAGGGACATGATTTGGGTGGCCTTGGTCCTTCTCCCCATGAACGGGTTTTCTCCCCATGGGTTGCCAGCAGCCAGCAGAGGAAAACAGGGTTTGGGGAGCGCCAGCCTCAAGATCACCAGCAGGTGAGGAGGAGGGCTGGGCTGGGTGCGCCCCACCTCTCCTACCTGGCAGCGTCCCGCCCAACCCTCAAATCCCGGGATTCTTTTGACTGGACACGCTGCACTGACTGGCTGACACTCCGCTCCCGCGCTCCCACGGAAATTCTTGCTCTGCCCGCAGGGATGCCGAGTGGGGAGGGGCGGACCCCACGTGCATTCTCAGCAGCTGTGGGAGAGGAATGGTCCAGGAAACAGAGAATCCCCCTTGTGGAGCTAGGGAGGGATGGCGCCTTTCAGTGCAGCCTGGGCACTGCCCCATGGCAGGAGGGAGGGAGGAGAGGGGGCTTAAAGGGGTCCACAAGGCAGAGCTGACAGGAGCTGAGGCTAATGAGGGAGGAACCAAGCTCTGCTTCCTGGGCAGTCCCCCTCGTTCCAGGTCCAGAAGGCCAAGTACTGTTGCCACCAGGCTCACTGAAGAGCGGGGCCTCTAGATGGAGGAAACATACAGTTCGTTGAGCAGGCAGTGGCGTGGCAGGGAGTGCAGCTGGGCTGGAAGGGGACATCACGGTGGACCAGGGCCATGGGGACATCCTGGAGGACTGGGACCATGGAGGGAGGGGTGCCCCCAGGAGTGGGACCAAGAGCACCCCCAGAAACTGCAGCCTGAGAAGTGCATGCTGGCTTCCAATCCCAGCTCTGCAACTCAGGAGCTGTGTGGCCCCTGACAAGCGACCTGACCCCTCTGTGCCTGCGCTTTCCCGTTGGTGAAATGGGGAGAGAGAGTCACAAGGTGTCCCTCGTAAAGCAGCGGGTTACAAACACAAAGAGTTTTAAGACAAATGGAGAAAGCAGACCATAGTGGGGGGTGGGAGAGAAACCCCCGGAGGAACATCTGGGCTGACCTGAGGACCCAGGAGGACGTGTATTCCTGCCGGGGACTTCAAGTTCTGGGGGCAGACGTGGAAGCAAGAAGCTGCGCCTTGACGCTGGAGACCCAGGCCCCCCCTCAGCTGCCCCACAGCGGTTCCCTGGGGGTCCCCACAACCAGGGGCTCACGACATCACAGGTGTCATCAGTCGATGCTGAAAGCTTGCTGCTCCCTTGTCCCAGGAAGCTCACCTTTTCTCTTGGGGTGCCCGTGGGTGCCAGGAGTTGTGACCGCAAACTTGGTGACTTAAAGCAACAGGAACACGTTCTCTCAGATTTCAGGAGGCCGAAGTCTGAACTCGGTGTCCCTCCATCGTGCCTCCGTGTAGGAGGTCGTGTCCCTCTGTCCCCGCAGAAAGACCCTAGTGGTCACATTTAGGGTTCGCATGATAGTCCAGGACAGTCTCCCCCCATCTTGACTCCATCACATCAGCCAGGTTCCTCTTCACCACATCAAGTGACATTCATAGTTCCCAGGACTTAGGACAAGGGCATCTTTGGGGGGAGTTAGTATTCAGCCAGCCACAGAAGGTCCCAGAAAGGGGCTCTGTGAATGGGATTAGGTACTTAGAGGGAGGAACTTTAGATATTCCGGAGAGAACCAAACGTCAAGAGCTGTTCTGAGTGGCTCAGGGCCCTCTTGGGAGCAGACTGGTGGAAAGGGCTCACTAGCTAGGCTGGGCCCACGACGTCAGTTGCCTGGAGTGGAAGCAGCCTGGAGTCAGCGCTCCACAGCAGGGCCGTCCCCACGCCCTGTCCTGCCTGGGGTTGCAACAAGCGCATGTCTATGCAGCCAGCTTGGATCCACGGCCCGAACCCCAGGGAGGTGGGTCTTATCTGTGTCTGCCTGCTGCCAGCTCGGCAGCCCCTCTGTGTTTCTGGGGCTGCTGTGCCCTGGCTTCATTAGCACCTGCGCATGGGACCTGTGCCAGAGGCCAGGGCTGTCCTCCGTCCACCTGCGAGAGAGGGTTCACGCTGACTCCGTGAAGACGTCTGTATCGGGGCTCTCCGCAGAAACAAACCAACAGGAAGGGTGTGTGTAAAGAGAGAAAGAGAGGGAGAAAATTGATGTCAAGGAAGTAGCTCTTATGGTTGCGGAGACTCGACAAACCCAAACCTGCAGGGCGAGTGGCCCTCCGGCAGTGACCCGGGGCAGAGCTGCCGCTGGAGCCCACGGGTGCTGTGCTGGAGAACTCCTGCGGAGTCGGCCTTTGCTCTGGTCCGGCCTTCAGGGGCTCGGTCCTGCCACGCTGCTGTGACAGGACACCGCACACGGGGCGGCTCGTGAACAGCAGCACTGTCGTGCTCAGCCCTGGGCGCTGGAAGTGGGAGGTCAGGGTGATGGCACAGTGGGCGGGGCAGGAGCCGCTTCCCGGCTGCACACAGTTTACCTGTCCTCACGCCGTGACAGGGGCGAGAGGCCCATTGGCGCCTCTTTGATTCGGGCACTAACCGCATTTTGGAGTCACCTCCAAAGGCCCCACACCTCCCCAAACGTACACCATGGGGGTTAGGATTTCATCACAGGAGTTTTTGAGGGTAGGGCGGGGAACAGACATTCAGAGTGTGGCACCCACATACATTACGGAGGGCAGTCTACTTTACCCAAAGCCCGCTGATTAATCTCATCCAAAAACACCTTCACAGAAACAGCCCAAGTAGTGTTTGCACAAATGTCTCGGCACGCTAGCCCAGGCACGCTGACACAAAAAGTTAACCGTGAAACTTCTAAGCTACTTAAATATCTATTTAAAGATTTATTTTCAGAGAGAGGGGAGAGGAGGGAGACAGGGAGGGATACATCGGTCTGTTGCCTCTCGCATGCATGCACGCACAGGTTGGAGACCCCACCCGCAACCCAGGCGTGTGCCCTGAGCAGGAACTGGATCAGTCTGCAGGACAATGCCTAACCCACTGAGCTACACCAGTCAGGGCAAGGCATATTTTTTAAAACCTTCAAAAGACCCAATTTTAACTGAACCTTTCTCCCACACGGCATCTCACATGCCGCTCAACAGCACTGGTCCCAAGGGTCCCCAAGCCCTGGCCATCACGCGCAGGACAAGCTGAGCGTTGAATGAGCTCAGCCTCGGTCCCCGTGGGGGCTTCTGGCTCATCTGGAAAGATCTCTTTAGGATTTGCCCCCTGTGACTGGAATCCAGCCAGAGTCAATGCTCCCCAGAGCTTGCCCCCACTGGGGCCCAGTGTGACCAGAGGCGACCCGCCTCACAAGTGCGCAGGCCTCCACCCCTGTGCTGCCCACCTAGTCCCTTCCCCCTTTGCTCGTCAAGTGTGAAATTCTAGATCTTTCGAAGGTTTGTGATGTCCTGTGTGGCCGTTGTCAGGGCGCGTGGTTTTAACTCTCAGTGAGTGGCCGTCCCTTGACAGTGCCACTTCGTGTGTGTGTGGAATGCGTGCAGCGGGCGCTTAGGAAGTGGGTGCTGCTCGTGGCTCTCACCCACACCCCTGCACCTGCAGAATGAAAGGGAGGCTGGGCTTATACAGCAACACCTAGACTCTCAGTGACCATGGACTCGCAGCGAATGCATTGTTAACTTCTCAGACGGCACACCATGAGCTGGAACATCAGGATGTTGTCCCTGGGTTAGGTGCCAGGCACTTCGCCCCCTCCCTCGAGTGGGTGTGGAGGGTGGGGCTGCATCTCCAGACACAACCATGGCAAATCCAGAGTCAAGCAAATAAAATAATAATTTGAAGAGGAAAAAATGAGACAATATCAGGAAAGTTATCTGTTCTAAGAAAAGTCTTTTTTTTCTTCCGTGCCACAGCACGATGAGTCATTTATAAAGAGGAAGTGAGTTCTGTTGAAAAAAACTTGAAATATTCTTTCAGGGGCAGAAAACAATTCTTCACCAGTCTGGCGGGCCCCGGGATGGGGGACTTTGCTCTCTGCCTGCCTTGAGCCAGCAGGGACGCCTCGTCTTGGGGAAGCAGGGCCGAATGCCTGCTGCGGAAGAGAGAGGAAGTTCATCACCCACCGAGCACCCTGCCCTCCCCAGGCCCGGACGGTGTGGAGCGGGGGTGTGGCCAAGGCTGGCTGGTACCAGTCTCTCCAGATTATTTGGAGGTCTCTCAGAGAAACACCCTGTCCACCTTGCATGTCCTGGGCGGTAGGGGATGAGATGGCCCCCACACCTCCCGCCTCCCCCAGGGAGGCGCTGGGCCTGTGAGATGCAGGCACGGTGGTGAAGGTCTGAGAGTGCCCAAGGATAGACCTCGGCCCAGCTGCACAGGTCCCCTTCCCATAAGAAGGAGCCACCATGGAGAGTCCCCACAGAGCAGGAGGGGCAGGATGTGGGTCAAAGGTGAGTCAAAGGTGGGTCAAACCGAACTGAATGTCATTCCCCAGGAATTCTGATTTACCCCAGATAGAGGGACCTGGGCACATCCCAGGGGTCCTGTGGCAGCCTGTGCTGCAGACCCTGCATGTGGGGCAGGTGGGTGGGGAGGACATGGGACCCCCAACCTGCCATTTGATGCCACCTGTGGGATTCAAGGCTTCATGGACATGGTGCCCAGGACTTTGGTCTCGCGCTCCCAGGCACCCCACCACAGTCAGGGAACAGAAATGAGGTGCCAGAAACATGCGGGCCCCTCCTGGTACTCTCTCCAACCCCCACACCACCCTGGCAGCCCGACCAGCGACAGAGGGTGACCGTGGCTGTGCAGAGGCAGCTGCCCATCATCTCAGGGGATGATGTCCACTTTCCGCAAGTGTGGGGCTCCTCACTATTCAGACAGCAGGAGACCGAAGGGAAATGCCTTTCAAAGAAGCAGCTTCCAGATTGTTTCTGGGAACGATGTGGGGGAGGGAGCAAGCTGGTGGGCAGGCCAGAGGAGCAAGGCACACGTAAGCAGCTGCCCACAGAATGGCCATCCAGGCTTCAGAGAAAACATTCCAGAAAGCTACCTCCCTTTATCTGTGCCTAAAGCAAATCCTGGGTGTGGTCCTGGTGGGGGGGAGATGCTTCCCACTGGGACGGGAAGGAAAGGCTCCAGAAGCCACCGTGGGGAGAAAACAGGACCTAGCTGGCCCTGAAGACACGTCACCACGGTTCCCAGGGCTGTGCTGGGCAGGGGTGCAGCAGAGGAGCAGGCTGTCCCCCTCAAGGGCAGGGGGCGCAGCGCATGACCAGACAGAGCCAGGGCCGGTGTCCTGGGACAGGAAGGCTACCCGAGGAGCAGGGCTGACCAGACCGGGGGCAGGGGTTTGTATGTGGGAGGGGAGGAACAGAGAGAATGTTCCTGAGCGGGAACAGTCAGGAGAATGTCTGGTGGCCGAGGAGGGTGTGTGTGAAGGCCCAAAAGCTGGGGTTCTGGGGCGGAAGTTTCGTGCAGCCAGAGTGCATCGTGGGTGAGTGTGCGTGTGGGTGTGAGTGTGTGTCAGTGCGTGGGTCAGTGACTGTGAGCAGGTTTGAGGGTCTGGGTGTGTGTGGGAGGGCTGTGTTCAGAAGGCTGGGGAGGGGTACCAGGCCGAGGGCACGTGTGGGCTGTCTAGTGGGTGGCCAAGGTTTTGGACTCTCTTCTCTGGATGCAGGGAAGCCCCTCAAAGTCCTGAGGTGACAACCTCACAAGCACTAACGCAATGGCTGGGACAAAGTCCCCCATGGGGACGGCCGTCCCCAACCTTGAGCATGCCCAGAATTGTGGGGATCATCTGGAAGGCCTACCAGATACAGCTCCCGACCTGGGCAGAGAGGCTGCAGGGCATAGCCGGGCCCCCTGTCTCCTCAGAGTCTCGTTTTCTCGACGGCCAGTGTCCCTCCTCCACCCCAAGGGACTTGCGCACACAGGGAATACCTCCTCACGGCCGGGATGTTGCTCCACACGTGCACGGCGTTCCGGACGGTTCTGCCGCAGACTTCCTGGATGGTCACGGGGTCTGTCTGCAAGCAGAAACACCGGCTGCAGATCAGGGGGACCTGGACAATGACCTCTGTCCCCTGCGGTGCCCGTGGGCCTCAGCCACCATGGGAACCATGTGTGGTCCTCAGAATACAGTCAATGGCCTTCCCAGGCTGACTATGTCCTCCTGTCCACACTGCTTCACATTTAAAAAAAAAATCATTTGAGGAAAAAATGTCAAGATATTATTTTAAAACCTTTAACCAGTGGATTTTTTGTCCCTACAGGTCACATGGCACAGGGACTCCCCACCTGCTGAGGCGCTGGGTGGACTCCCCTGCAGAGAAAGAAGACTGTGGTCTTTGGGCCCTGGCTGGTGTGGCTCAGTGGGTTGAGCTCCAGGCTGAGAACTGAAGGGTCTCCGGTTCGATTCCCAGTCAAGGTGCATGCCTGGGTTGCAGGCCAGGTCCCTGGTTGGGGCCATTCGAGAGGCAACTGATTGATGTTTCTCTCACACATTGATGTTTCTCCCCCTCTCTGTCTCCTTACTTTCCCCCCTCTCTAGAAGTGAATAAATAAATCTTTAAAAAAAAAAGAAGTGAAAGAAGACTTTCACTCCCTAAAGTCACCAGGACAAGAGAAGAGAGAGAGGGAGGTGGGACAGACCTTTCACCATTGGGAGGGGCGCCTTGGAAGGGAGAGGGGCATGGAGGCCACCCCATCCCCAACACAACAAAAGGTGGTCTTGACTCTACCTCCCCAGGCTCCGGGGCTGCCAGAGAGGTCCCCAGGCACTGCCCCCAGCCCCACCGCCCTGGAACACATAGCCTCTTCCTGTATTCAGGCACCACCCAGGGGAGGGACAGCTGGCTGCACCATCGGTCACAAGGGCCAACAGGGGCCATACCTGCAGCTGGCACGTTTAGGTGTTCTCACCCATGGGCAGGAACAAGGCTCCACGGCAAGGTGGGAGCAGTTACAGAAAACACGGGAAGTTCCCTCTTTGAACGGACCCAATATGGGCAAAAAACAAGGAAAGTCAGGGCTTTGCTCCAAGTCTCCCAGGACCTGGCACCCAGGTTGGAAACCACTCTTGTTGGCTGGACCTGTGATTACTTATTCATAGTTTTTAATAAGCAGACGCGGCCCGGTTGCCGTTACGGGGCAGCCTGTGGGGTGTCAAGCCCCAGCCCTCTCAGCAAGGAAGGGGAAGCACAGGCGCAGACAGAAGGACAAGGGCATGGGCTGTTTTGCTCGACTCTGGGAAAATGCTTTTTTAAACTGTCGTGAAAGGAATTACATTCTAGGAAAACATAACTTACCACGTTGATCTCCAGAAAAATGGGAAATCCCTACAGGTTTCTGTTTCTGCAGAAGACCCAGCTCCCGTTTTAAAGCAAGGGCAACAACCCACCCAGACCGTTTTCCAGGAGGATTCTGTCAGGTTTTCAAATGTTTTTATGACTCAAGCTTAACCTTGACAGCCAAACCCAGCAAAAATGGCACATACAAAAAATCACACACCACTCTGTCTGTGCTGGCCACGGCAAAAACGCTGCTAAGTGCCCCCTGACCCAGGAATGCAAAAATGGTTCGTTATTGGAAGCCTATTAGTATATCTTATTAATAGCTCAACAGAAGAAAATTATCTCACTATCTCCACAGGCATGAAAAAGAACACCTGAGCCCTGGCTGGTGTGGCTCTGTGGATTGAGTGCCAGTCTGCGAAGCAAGGAGTCACCCAGTTCAATTCCCAGTCAGGGCACAGGCCTGGGCTGCAGGCCAGGTCCCACGCTGGGGGTGTACAAGGGGCAACCAATCAATGTATCTCCCGTCCATTGATGTTTCTCACCCTCTTTCTCCCTCCCTTCCCCTCTATCTAAAAATAAATAAAACCTTTTTAAAAAGCAGAAACCAGTACAAACTTCCTTAACGTAGTGAAACCCACCAACCTCAGAGCCAGTATCCATTCAGTAGGCAACACGGCAACACTGCCATGAATGTCAGGGACAAGACAGCTGTGTCCTGCCATCCCTGTGACTCAGTGTTATCCCAGAGACAACAGAGAGAGACAAGAGGAAGGTCCCCGAGGTGCAAAATGTGAAGGAAACCCTGTCTGGAGGTGCAGATGATCTGCTCCCACACCGAGGAGGCCTAAGAGAGTCCACTGAAAACTGTTATAAATCCCAAGGCTGTTCCATGCGGCAGCAGAGGCAAAATTGAGGCACAGAAATCAATAGTTTCTGATATTCAAATCAAAACCAGTGAGCTGTTCAGACGGAAAATCCCAACTGCCACGGAGCACCTTGGAACAAACGCAGCACAAACTGCACAGGACAGCTGGTGACACTCCGGGCGAGGCCCAGGAGAGTGGGAATGGTGGGACGTGAGCCAGGACTAACCCTACCTTCTAAGGGCCACAGGCCACACCCGTGAAAATGGCAGAGACCCCACACGTGCCCCTTCATCGGAGTAGCGGTTGTGGAAGCAAAGGGTCAGAAACCGCCCGACTGCCCATCAACAAGGAGGAGGCCACTTCATTTGCCATGTCCACATGAAGGAAATGGAAGGAAACACAAAACAAAAGGAAGCATGCAGACCACAAGGAACGAGAGGGCCTCCTGTGATGGGAGGGTCTGGTGATGGGCACACTGGTGGCGGCAGAGT
This sequence comes from Macrotus californicus, assembly GCA_007922815.1. Lineage (NCBI taxonomy): Eukaryota > Metazoa > Chordata > Mammalia > Chiroptera > Phyllostomidae > Macrotus > Macrotus californicus. The sequence continues at coordinate 162,771 of VMDR010000300.1, forward strand.
GGCTGTATCTGCATAAAGAAGCCTGGAGGTGATCAAGAAATGGAAGACGGGAGGACAAGAATGGATGGGGTCAGGGCGGCAAGGAAACTGTTTGCTATCCATTTGGATGTGGGGGAGGTGCCCTGTGAGGAGTGGCCACTGGGCCCGACCAGGGGCTGTCATATGTGGGGTGAGGTGTTGGGAGGGACTCAGGTCCGCCCCAGACAGAGTTGTCAGAGTCCTGGCTGCTCTAAGGGTCAGGGTTCAGATACCTGGAGAGGAAAAACCGGGTTGTCGGTGCCCCAGAGGGTGTGTGTGTGAGTGCCTGTGACTGCGTGTGTGGTGCGTGTCAGTCATGTTCATACTATGCAAGCTGGTGTGTGTGGTGCGTGCATACGTGCGCATGTGCACAGATGGAGAGCCCACCACGGTGTATGCTGAGGCCGCTGTGCAGGGTCCACGCCCTGGTGGCACAAGGCAACCCTCACAGTCACTGCAAACTCTGAGAACAGAGGCCAGAACCTAAACGGCCACCCCTACAAAGCCCGCGTGTTCCTGGGGAGGCCCACCTGGCTGGCATCCTGGGACCACACCCTGTACGTACCTCCAGGAAGCGTGTGGCTACAGTGTGGTCATCCTTGGTTAGCACCAGGTTGTCCACGAATATCCAGAAGAAGGGCCGTGGGCTGCTCAGCTGGGGCTTTGCGTATTGCAGGATGCGGTGGAACTGGTACACGAACCACCCTGGGGAGACCACCAGGGCTCACTGTCACCCGGTGTGCAGCCCCTAGCCTCACCCAGTGCCCCAGAGTTCAGGGGCAGAGCGGGTTACAGTGAGGCAGAGCTTGCAGGTAGAAGGGGCAGGACAGGCTCAGAGGGCTCAGCGGTGTGGGTGATGGATAAGTTCATGCTCTGGCTGTGGCCATGGCTTCGTAGGGACGTGTGTCAGAACACGCCACATTGTCCTTGCTGAACGTGGGCAGTTCATGGATATTAGTGATCCCTCAACAAAGATGTTTTTAAAAATGCAGCCCTGGCTGGTGTGGCTCAGTGGATTGAGCGCCGGCCTGGGAACTGAAAGGTTACCAGTTTGATTCCCAGTCAGGGCACGTGCCTGGGTTGCGGGCCAGGTCCGTAGCTGCGGGCGTGCAAGAGGCAAACACTTGATGTTTCTCTCCCTCTCTTTCTCCCTCCCTTCCCCTCTCTAAACATAAACAAGTAAAATCTAAAAAAATGAAAATGCAGACAGTTTGCCATTTCTGCCCTCTCTGAGGAGGCTGGTGGCCCACAGGGGGAGGGGCGGGAGGGCCTGGGCACTGGGGCAGAGGGCGTGGCGCTCTCTCACCAGGAGGACGGTTGCAGGCCTGGCCGAGCGGAGGTGTGCTGCCGTACACGAGGTCGAACGGGCCCCACTCTTCCACCTGCAGGACAGGGGACCCTGGAGCCCTCCTGCAGTGTGCAGGCAGGCGGGCCCGTCCCAGCAGCAGGCCCCTGTGTGCCGAGTGGTGGCACCACTCGGGCGGGCAGTGAAGTTGCTGAGTCGGACCCACCAGTGTCCTTGTCCATCACCAGTGGCCTGGGGAGCTAGCTCTTGGCATCCATTGTTTGAGGAGAAGCTGGCACCCTCCTACTCTCACCCCACCCCCCACAGAGCACTGGAGCCTGAGGGATTCCGCCAACAGGCGTTGCCCTACAGATCTGCTCCTGAAAAGGTCAGGGCGCTGACCCCCAGGACACACGGGGTTTTGTGTGGCGGGGAGAGGCTGTGTCCCAGCCTTGCGGCAAAAGGGAGACCAGTGTCCTCCTGCCCCGGGGGCCAAGAGAAGGCTCCCTGCTTTCTCCACCTGCTGTGGGGGGCTCAAGGCCAAGCTGGGTCCTGCTGAGTCATTTTCAGGCGTTTCCTCCAAGGCCACCCTGCAGCACAGCAGAGAACAGCCTTCAAGGGAGCCAGAGCATTTCGTCACAGGGAGTCCAGAGGGTGTTTTCCGTCAGCTACTGTTTGCTCTGGGGGGTGATGGGGGGTGAACACTCTCTCGGGGTGGCACCGTCACAGGTGGGGGCTGGCCCCTAGGATCTCAACATCGAACAGGAGGTCTGGCTGACCGCTCTGCTCTAGGTTGTGTGCAGGGTGGGGGCCACGAAAGTGCCCCTCTTGCCTCTCCCCTGAGGGGAGAACTGCCAGAAACTGTGAGGGGGGGTGCCCATTCCTGTGAGACCCCCACGGGGCCAGAGCTGTGCAGCGGTCGGGCTGCCCCTCCCCCTTAGCACCCCCACCTGGGACCTCCCGCCCGCCCGCTTCCTGCCATGTTGGCACCGGAAGGACACAAGGCACTTACGTTCCTCCTCACCACGTCGGTGACATCACCCAGATGTCTCAGTTTTCCTGAGCCAGAAATGGTTTCCAAAAAGCCCAAACTCACCAGCTCTGGGTGGGGAAAGACAAGGATCAAAAAGACACAGCCACTTGGAGCCCCGTCTTAATCAGATGACTGGAAAACATGTCTGTCATCAAGGAGCAAGCTTTGTCTTTTTAATGACATGACGGGAGGACCAAGGGTGCAGGTGTGTGTTGGGTTGTAAGCCAAGCAAAACTTCTCTGAGTGTTGATTTGAGAGCCAAGAGGTTTGCTGGGAAACCAGCCTCCCTGGGCTGCCGTGTCACGCCCTGGGTCAGGAAGTCCACCAGGCAGTGGGGTCCATGCTGAGGTCACCCAACTAGGCCGCGTGACACGGCAGGTGGGCTGCTGGAGCCCAGTTATGGCCTCAGGGAGGCTGTGGCCTGGGGACAGGAAGACAAGCCCAGAAAGGGCCTTGCAAATGGGACTCAGGGACATGTCCCCGGGCGGGAGATAAAGGCAGCGTGCCCTGACATGACCCCTGAGTCCCTTCACCTGTAAGTTGGGCCCGCTCTGTGTGAGTCTCAGGCCCCTTGTCCAGGGTGCATGAGGCTGCTGTGACTTCTGTACAGGGCAGGAGACACAGGCTGGAAACGGGTCAGGTCCCCAGTTCCATCTGGTTTGAGACTAAGGGGTGTTTTCAAGGGTTCTCCTCGTGCCAGGCCCAGAAGAATCCAGGGTTTCCAAGGGCACCAGCAGGTGAGGGAAGACACCTGGGTGAGGCTGGAGGTAGCTTGGGCCCAGTGGGCACTCCAGGAGTGAGGGTGCTGAGGTCCCTGGGAGGGGCTGGGTGGCCCTGCAGGGTGGCCGGGTATGGTGGTCTCGGTGCGTGGTGGCCATGGGCAGAGAGCCTGGCCGCTAGGCCCTCATGAATGGCACTTCACACCCGCCACCTTGCTCTCTGCCTTTCCTTTCCAAGGCGCGTCTTCTGAAGGAGGGAGCCCCAGGGCTCCTGCACCCTCTCCGCCAACCTCCAAAAACGACCCTCAGCCCGACGTGTGGAGTTGCCCCAGATGCTCAGTGACACTGGGAACATTCAAAACCCCACACACCCAGGTTTGGGCAGGTGCATCCTCCAGTGAGTCCCCTGGACGTCAACATACTCACCATTCCTTATCTCCCCAAAAAGGGACAGCACCCGGACTGGTTCTCTCTTGCATGCAGGCACAGTGGCATACATCTCAAGGGGACTGTCCTGTTTATTTTAAATAAAAAGATGACGTTCTGGGACGACTTGGTCCCAGAGCCCATGGGTCACACGGAGCCTCCTTTCTGACCAGCAGATACATTGGCACCGCCCCTGATGAACAGAGGCACATTTGGGATACCCCCTCAAAGGCGGCTGGCCCCGCCCTGGTCACGTGGCCCCCAGACTCACATGAAGACCCTGTTTCCCCTTAGACCAGACCTCCTGCCCCGAACCTTCCCCAGGCCTTCTCTAGCAAAGGGAGGCCGGTGCAGTGCGGGGGTGCTTTTCCTGAGTATGCAGGAAGACAATTCCATCCCGGGAGTGGGGGGGACACTCCTTTTGTCTTTCTTGAGGGAAGTCTTGCATTGGGGGCGTTCTGAATACCCACAGCAGTGGGGTTCACCCCATTCCTCTCCTTGTGTGAGCTCTGAGTGCGGCCCCAAGCTGCCTAGCGCTCCTGGAAGCTACAAGCAGGAGGCCCATCCCAGGTCAAGGATTGAGACCAAGAGCCTGTGCCCTGCACTCAGCCATGAAGAAGCCGAGCTGAGGACAAAGGAAGGGAAAGGCTCCTGGATGATGCTCGCATTCCCTTCCAAGACACCCAGGGAGAGACCATTGACCCATTTGGAAAACAAGCCCCCGAGAGTGCCCTGCCCCCAAGCAGTGGTACTTGGGGGGAGCCTGGCCTCCTGAGAACCAGGCGCCCATAATCAGACCGGGCCTGAGCAGTGTGTCTGCCTGTGTGGGAGGCTTGCGGGGGTCGGGGGGTGGACTGGGCCACTCGGGGCAGGATCTACCTGGGGCTCAAGCAGATGGGACAGCACCAGCACAGGCCCTGAGGGAGTGAGCAGGTGAGTCTGGGGCAGGGCAGGTGGCGGCCTTGGCTGCCCTGAGGGGGTGGAGTTGGGGGAAGGGCAGGGCCATCAGACACTGGGGGACGCACACCCTTGTCCCCCACCGCAGCTGCAGGAGCTGAGCCGCATCCCCCTGCACGTGGCACTGGGCTCGCGTTAACAACATTTGTGAGCATCGACTTCATTTTCTTTCCAAGTAAACACCGAAATGGACAGTTTCTGCCACTAAATGTCCCCAGAAGAAGGTTCTAGAAGTTCATGTGCCTGTTTTCCAAAAAGCACCATTAAAACACCCGCAGAGGTTGTTAAGTACATGTTCCCAGCCTGTGTCAGGGAGACTGTGGGACGGCATGGCCACCTGTGGGGCCCATGAGTGGTCCCAGCAAAGCTGTGTGTGGGTCCCCAGAGCTGGTTCTGGCCCCTGCTGTCCACTGCTTCCTCGACAAGCACTCTCACCTCCTGTCTCATTTTCCCAGGGCACCCACAACAAACAGAAATGAACTGTGTGGCCACAAATTTATTTGGGAGGCCGAAGTCCCAAGTCACGTGCCAGCAGTACCGGCTCCCTCTGGAGGGTCCGAGGAAGGCTCTGCCCAGGCCTCTCTCCGGCTGCAGGAGGTGGCCGGCAGCCTGGGCCCTGGGCTTGCAGGGCCCCGCTCCAACCTCTCCGCCCGTCGCCACGTGGCCGACCTCCCTCTGCGCGTGTCTCCCCAGCCTCTCTCCTTTCTCTGACACCGGTCACTGCGTTGCAGGCCCACCAGAATCCAGGAGGACCTCCCTCAAGACCCTTAACTCAGTGACATCTGCAAGGACCCTACTTCCAAAACAGGTCATGTTCACAGGTACCAGGGGTCAGGACTTTGGGGGACACGGCCCCCCCTGCTGTGATGAGCCCACAGCTCCAGCCCGGCGCCTGGCTCCCGGCCTCGACCCCCAGAGGCCCTGTGTCTTGTGTTTGTTCCTACTTGCTGGACTGAGGGGCACACGTGTGGGGAGCCCCTCTCCCACCGGTTACCAACCCCTCATGCCAGGCTCAGATCAATCAAAACCGCCTGCTAAAGTAGCTAAAAAACAGACCGCCCAGTGGAACTGTCTGTCGAAGAGAAACGTACACTCGCTGGAAAGCCCTGCACGTCACCACGTACGGAGCAGGCGGGCACTTTGCAACTCGGCACCAGGGCAAACCGGCAAAGCGGGGCCCGCCAGCACTGGTCCAGCCTCCGCGTAGCTCCTTACCGCCTCCTGGTCGTAGAAAGCCTTCAGGCGCTCCCGCCACTTCCTCCTCTGTTGCAGCAGCCCGTTTGGAGAGGAGGGCAGGCACAGGAAGCACACCCAGTTACTCATGGCGTGGACTTTCTCCGAGGTCCCCGGGCCCACCAGGACATCCACACACTCAAAACAGTAGCACCTAGAGTCAGACAGAAAACCCACAGTGACCGAGATGACATTGCTTTGGCCACCAACTGAAACTACAGGTCGATGTCCTGACTGGTGTGGCTCAGTGGGTTCGGCATTGTTCCGCAAAGCAAAAGGTCCCCGGTTTAATTCCCGGTTCAGGGCACATGCCTGGGGTATGGGCCAGGTCCCCAGGTGGGGGTGTGTGAGAGGCTACTGATTGATGTTTCTCTCCCTCTCTTTCTCCCTACCTTCCCCTCTAAAAATAAATAAATAAAATCAGAAAGAAAGAAAAAAAGAAAGAAACAAACCACGGTCCCCTGCAGGCAGAGAGCCTGCCCCCTTCTCTGGAGTGAGATATGGGAAGGTGAGACTGTGGACCTGGGGGAGGACCAGTCCCTCCTAGATGGGCAGGAACCAAGCCATCTGCAAAAGACAGCGAGCTGTTTATTGGCAGTGAAAGATTTCAAAGAACCCCCTAAGCCACCTGTCTTCCCCCAACTCAAGAGCCTGTGGAAATAGTTAAGGCCTCCAGCACCAGCTGGGGTTGGGGGCAGATGGCAGAGGGGGCAGCTGGAAATGGATGGACAGAAAGGGGGGGGCACGAACGGAGCTCATGCTGGCATGTACGGAGGAACAGACATGCCCCTGCCTGCCTCCCCTTTCCCTGGCTGTGACCGGCAGCCCCAAGGGTGCACGGTTCCGGGACTGCCCTGTGTAATGCTTGGGGAGCAGCTCCACCTCAGTGATGCAATAATGAAAAGCAAAGACTGGAAACACAAGTCTTTTGACATCCTACCTTCTGTAGGTCAAGGCTCTCCACCAGACGAGACATTTGAGATGAAAATAAAAAGCTTTGGAGAAAGTCATCTTTTTAGGGGGAAAATCCCCCCCTACTCTGGGGTGAGTGACTGAGAATGGTGGAAATTTCCTAGGCTCTTGGGCCCTCACCCCTGCCCCACCAGGTGCCCCCCCCCACCTCACCGGGTACAGTCGGGGTTTTCGCAGATGAGCAGCGTGTCTCCCGCACAGCAAATGGAGCAGTAGGACTGGTACCCGTCGTCATCGTACAGGAAGAGGCAGTCCAGGAACTTGCTCTTGGAGGGGCAAACCAGGCCACTGCCTCCTCTGCTCCCACAGAGGCCCCCCAAAGCCGCCCCTCGCCTCCCCGCTTACTTTGCATGGGGTGCACATCCCTCCCATGAACAGAGGGTGCTGCGTATGCACCTGGAGGCTTCCACAGCAGATGCACATGTCTAAGGGGGACAGCCAAAGTGCAACGTGTGTCACGGCACCATCAAACAGAGCGACAAACTGGGAAATGAACCGTACAGAAGAAGTGCAAGAACCACACCCCATTGCTAAAAGACCTAAATGAATGGGAAAGTGTCCCATGTTCACAGATCAGAGACTAAATCTCATTAAAATGATGTGCCTCCCCAGGCTGGTCCATACAGTCCTCTCAAAATCCCAGCTGGCTGGTGTGTGTGTGTGTGTGTGTGTGTGTGTGTGTGTGTGTGTACAGAAATTGATAAGCTGACCCGAAAATGCACATGGAAATGCACAGAATCCAGAATAGGCAAATCCACAGAGAAAACAAGTAGATTCGTGGTGGCCTAACCTTCAAGGGGAGCAGCTGATCAGGAATGGGGAATGACGTGGGAGTGGGATTTTGGGGAGGATGTGCTGAAAATGTCCTAAATTAAATTGCAGTGAGGGTGAAATGTAAGAAAAGACACTGCACCGTGCACCTGAAATGAAGCCACAGGGGCTTGGCCGGAGAAGGGGTTGGGCAGCGGCACACCAGCTCCATCCGCTGCCCCCTTCCCAGGTGGACCCCTCCATGAGGCTGCAACCAGCCTTTCCAGAGCTGGCTGCCGTTGCCCTTTGCCGGGGTGGGGGCAAGTGTGATCTCTCACCTTCTAGGGCTCGCTGGTTAACCTTCACTTCATATGCAATCTGATCTGGAAAAGAAAATCAAGAAGTGGACCCTCCTGCCCGTCTGTAATTTAAACAGTAAGAAGTGAGTACCATAGCTGATCTTCTGAAGTCACAGGAGCCAGAAGATCCTGCCCCAGCCACCCCCTGCCCTCCACCTTTCCTGAAATGTTAAACATCAAAGCTTGGGGGTCGGGAGGAAGGGGGGCACTCTGCCCAAGCCTCTGAGTTCTGTGTGAATATTCCGGAGACCTGGACACCTAGATGTTTCCCAGGCCTGTGGTCAGCACCCTAAGTGAGGGGCCCAGCACCCACATAAGCCTCACCTCTTTGCGGCCCGGGTGCAGGGGAGGACGACAGCTCACTGGACCCCACCAGGATGACGTCCTTGCTGCACTCAGCCTCTGGGTCCAGGGCTGGGGCAGCTGCCAGGTGGACACCACCAGGAGACGGGACACACACAAACAGCGGGAGAAAAATGGCCCCTCAGCTTCTGCCTTTGAGCCCCCGACCCTGAGCGTGTGGGACGGAGGTGACTACCCAGCTCAGCCCCCACCCACCTTCCACAGTGACACGGATACCTCCAACCAGGTAGGAAGGTCCTCCTGGCAGGACAACTGGTGGTGAGAGAGTGCCACCTTTGAGAGGGCTTTGTGTCGTGTCTCTGCCCACAGAGGCCAAGGTCAGGTGGTCTTCTTCCCACAAAAGGGAAGGCAGGGGGCCCCGGGCAAGGACTCCCAGGGGTTGGGGGTCCCAGGAGCTGAGGTCCTCTGTAGTGCGAGCCTCCGGCCACCATCTGCATCCACCAGCAGCTGTGGCCCCTCTGCCACTCCCATGCTCTGACCTCCCACAGCATCCCCAGACCTGTTGGACCCTCAACGCAGGAGGACAGGGAAAGGAGAAAGGGCCTCACCAACTTCACAGGACAGCGGGTCACTAGGTGTCTGCCATGGCCCCTCTCCCGGCTGTGCAGCTGGGTCAGGGTCCACAGGGTCCAGGAGATCCAGGCTCACGGTCCTGGGGCTGTAGACGGCCATGGAGCCAGGGAACGGGGCCTCCCAGAAACCAGCAGGAAAGAAGTCGGGTGGGAGTACGGGGGCCACTGGAGGTGGGCGGCTGAGCAGCACTGGCGGAGGGCGCGCAGAGTCACCCCAGCGAGCAGGGACAGGGCAGGCAACCTTCTGTGTGAAGGGGCGTTGAGTGGAAGGATGAGCAGCTCATGCGGACTGCTCCTACCAGA
>VMDR010000300.1:171860-210978 GCA_007922815.1 Macrotus californicus
GGCAGTTCCCTGGGGGCTTACGAGTTGGGTGGTGTCCTAGGTGGGGGTGGGGGTGGAGGGGTGGAGGTGGTGGTGAGGGAAAAAGAGAGAGGAGGCAGTTAGACACTCCTTGGGGGGTAGTGTCGGGAGAGGTTGGGGGACTCCGGGCAGGGGCAGGGCATCAGGAGGCAGAGGACCGCGTAGCAGGGGCTGTACCACTGGGACAGATAAGGAGCCAGGCAAAGTTTGAGGAGACCTTAGGGGCATAACTTTCTCCCCACTTGGGTGTGGGCTGGGCCTGATGACTCCCCTGTGAAAAGTACGGTGTGCCCTGGGGGAGCAACTGCAGGGAAGACCCCAGACAAACACCTCCACCAGGTTTTCAAGGTCAACCCCAGCTGTGCCTAGTCGGGTTGCCGGTGTCACCCTGGAGAGGTGACCAGAAAGGCGCCTCGCCTCTGTGGTCTCCCTGCCTCTGCCCCTGAGAGAAACACCACAATATGTTTGTAGAGAAACATCCTGCAAAATACCTGCCAGCCTTCCCCAAAGCCGCCAAGGTCATCGAAAGCAAAGGGAGTCTGACAAACTCTCACCGCCAAGAAGATCCGTAGACTTGGCAGCTAGGTGTCCAGTGGGACCCTAGGGCAGAAAACGGACAGTAGGGGAAAGTGAAGGAAATCTTAGTCACTGTGGTTGACTTATTTAGTTAATAGCAATGTATCAGTATTGGTTCATTAATTGGAAGAAATGTATCGTGTTGATGCAAGATGTTAATCATAATAGGTTCATGGTTACTGCATAGCTTTGCAAATTTTCTGAACATATAAAACTGTTCTAATTTTGTTTTTACTATATACAGCATTATTAAGTATAGTCCCCATGCTGCACATTACCAATTTTACCTACTTACGCCCCCCACTCCTGCTGGCAACCACCTGTCTGTTCTCTGTATCTAATGAGGTCAGGGTGTGTGGTTTTTTCTGTTTTGTTTTGTTTTTAAGACTCCACATATAAGTGAGATCATATGGTATTTCTTTCTCTGTCTGACTTATTTCACTCAGCATAATGCCCTCAAGGTCATCCATGCTGCAAATGGCAAGATTTCCTTCTTTTTTATGGCTGAATAATATTCCACTGTGTGTGTGTATGTATATGTGTATATATATCATAATTTCCTTGTCCAGTCATCCATCTCTGGACACTTATGTTGTGCCCATCTCTTGGCTACCGTAACTAATTCTGCAGGGAATATAGGGGTGCAGATATCTTTTCTAGTTAGGGTTTTGTTTTCTTTGGATAAATACCCGGAAGTGGAATTGCTGGATCATATGGTAATTCTGTTTCATTTTCCACAGTGGCTGCACCAGTTTATATTCCCAGCAACAGTGCACAGGGTTCCCTTTTCTCCACATCCTCGCCAACACTGACTTCTTGACTTTTTGGTAACAGCCATTCTGATCAGGGTGAGGTGGTATCTCACTGTGGTTTTGATTGGCATTTCTCTGGTGATTAGTGATGCTGAGCATCTTTTTATGTGCCTGTTGGCGCTCTCTATGTCTTCTTTGGAAAAACATCTATTTACATTTTCTGCCTGTTTTTTAAAATTGGATTGTTTATCGGTTTGTTCTGCTAGTTGTGTTTTTGAATATCAGCCTCTCCTCAGATATATCACTTGTACCTATCCGCTCTCACTCGGTAGGTTGTCTTTTTGTTTTGTGGATTTCCTCTGCCGTGCAGAAGCATTTTAGTTTGATGTAGGCCCCCTTATTTATTTTTGCTTTTCTTGCTTTTGGTGTCACGTCCCGCAATGGCATCGCTAGGACCGCGTTTTCCTCTAGGAGTTTCATGGCGGCAGGTCCTGTGTGGAAGTGTTGAATCCATTGAGTTAACGCGTGTGTGTGGTAGAAGACAAGGGTCTAGTGTCACTCTCTTGTGTGTGGCTGTCCAATTTCCCCACCACCACTTACCGAAGAGACTTTTCTCTCCCCATTGTGTGTTCCTGGCTCCTTTTTGTCCTAGGTTGACCACATACGTGTCCATTCATTTCTGGGTTCTCTGTTGTGTCCCGCTGATCTGTGCCTGTTTCTGTGCGTGTGCCACACCACTTTGACGATGGCAGCTTTGTGACGTAGTTTGAAATGAGGAAGTGTGATGCCCCCTGTTTTGTTCTTCTTTCTTAAGATTGCTTTGACTATTTAGGGTCTTTGTGTTTCCATTCAAATTTTAGCATTTTTTTCCCAATGCTGTGAAAAATGTCTTTGGAATTTTGATAGGGATGGAATTGAACCTGTAGATCGTTTTGGGTAGTATGGATGATTATAACAATATTAATTCTTTCAATCCATGAGCATGGAATGTTTAGGATATGCATTCTAAATAGTTAATTTGTTATTTATTTTTAAAGTGGAGGGAGAATTTTTTTTTTTTGGTAAGAGTTTATTTGCACCAAGCTGAGGACATATGCCAGGGAGCAATAGCTCGCATGTCCCAGAGAATAAGCTTCGTGGTTTTCTTTTCTTCTCTATCAACTTTTTATTTATTTATTAAAAAATAATTTCCAAATTATTTTTTTCTTTTTTTTTAAATTGTTGTTCAAGTACAGTTGTCTCCATTTCCCCCACCACTGCCCCCCACCCCTCCCCTCCCCCTCTCCCACCCTCGATCCTACCCGTTTTGGCTTTGTCCATGGGTCCTTTATAGATGTTCCTTGATGACCCTTCCCATTTTTAGCCCCATTATTCCCTCCCTCCTCCCCTCTCATGACTGTCCGTTTGTTCTTTATTTTAATGTCTCCAGTTATATTTTCATTTCTAACTTCTTCAGTAGCAGCTGAGATGCGATATTGTATTAGTTTCAGGTGGACACTCCAGTGATCGGACATTGCATAACTCACTAAGGGGCCATCCTGATGAATCCCACACGCATCTGACCCCATACACAGTTATCAGAGTGTGATTAAGTGTATTCCCTGTGCTGTACTTCACATCCCCAGTGCTGTGGGCAGTTGGACAGGCATGAGCAGAGCAAGGATAATGGGCCAGGTGCAGAAAGTCACCCTGGTGGAATGCCTGAGATACCTAGCAAGAGGCAAAACTGGGAAAACAAGGGCCTCACCCCAGGGTGACCTTTCCGCCCCCTAGCATATCTCTGGTCATGCGGTTTGGACTTTCTGATCTTTCATATCACTGGTCATGCGGTTTAGATCTCCTCCTGACCTTTCCTCCCTAGAAATAACATCTAGGTCTCAATTGTGTTTCAGCTCCAGGCCCGGAAAAGCAGCAAAACCAGGCAAGCGACACCCTGGCTGACCTCAGGACCAGCTGCATTGACTAATGACCCCCTGCCCTGCCACCAACCAATCAGTGGAGACCACGGCCTTGGAAAAGCACACCCAGAAAGCTGATGAACATTCTATTGAGATCCTCGCCTAAGATTCCTGCCTGTAAGGGAGAGATAAACTCTCAGGACAAAGGACCCAGCATGTGCTCCCCCTCCCGGGAGCAGGTCCATGCCTCTCCCCTCCCTCTCTTCTTCCCCCACAGGCACGTACCTCCTAAACTCTAAGGTTCCCCAGGAGATTTGCGACCAGGGGAGCAGTGGGCAGCAGCAGCTCATCCAGGGCTAACCCCCTGAACCTGTCTCCAAGGCCTCCTTTTCTCTGACTTCCCAGGGAGCTAAGGCAGCCCAGCCTGGGCTCTCCCATTGCTTCTTCTATGCTTAAGCCCTTCCCTGTGCGTCTCTGTCCCCAGCTTTAATAAACAGCCCATCTCAGTGTGCTTTTGCTGTGGCCAGTGAATTCTTGCTTGCCTTATTGCATTTTGTCTCTTGACTGAAATCTTTCCTTCAAGAAGAAAAGAATTGCCCTGGCTGGTGTAGCTCAGTGGATTGAGCTCAGGCTGTGAATCAAAGGGCTCCCAGTTCAATTCCCGGTCAGGGCACATGCCTGGGTTGCAGGCCAGGTCCCCTAATGGGGGCCACGTGAGAGGCAACCACACATTGATGTTTCTCTCCCTCTCTTTCTCCTCCCATTCCCCTTCTCTAAAAATAAATAAAATTTAAAAAAAGAGAAAAGAAGCAAGGTCTCATCATCTCTCTGGAACACGTGACTATTCTGTAACCACCAATTTGCACTACTTAATCCCGTCACCTTTTCCACCCATCCCTCCAACCCCACTCCCATCTGGCAACTGTCAAAATGTCCTCTGTCTCTGTGAGTCTGTTTCTGTTCTACTTGTTCACTTATTTTGTTTTTTAGAGTCAATTGTAGATAGATATGTATTTATTGCCATTTTATTGTCCATCTTTTTTATCTTTTTTTTAACAAGAAGTTTATTTAAACAACAAGATGCTTGACTGGAAGGGAAAACTATCTAGGATTCACTTCTTTTAGAGTAATTTACCTCTTCCTAAAGACAGATTGCCCTACTTGTAACAGCTACATCCAAAAAAGTTATAAAATTGTCCTCGGTTTTACAATGATAAATGAAAAACATTAAAATTCTCCAATCAAACAAGGCATGCAAGGATTTTTATGTTGTTCTTTTTTTGGTTAAACAGCGAGAGCAAGATAACTTAGTGGAATGTAAAGATAAGAGCTGAATGAGCATGCCACTAATGGAGAAAGGGGTTCTCTTCATGGAACCAGTATCTTTCCCCACCCCATCTCCATTTGATGTTGATCAAAACATGCCACTTGCCGTTCAGTTTAAAAAAATCCAAGTGCCTGTGCCCGTACATCAGTTACGTTATGCACAGTAAGGAAATGGGGGAAGGGAAGATGGAAGAACAGAGACAGAGCTGCACCGCTGGAGTGAGGAGGTGGTGGGACCAAATCACAGCCTCCTAACTGAGAACGTCTTCTCAGTCTGCAGGAGCAGAGCTCTGGGGTAAAGTAGCAGGGTCCCTTTCACTAGACACCGCCTGTCCGCTGCTGGACCACATCAGTTGTGTCATCCAGTTCCAACTGCGCAGGTGTGTCTGTTTCATTGATGGGCTGCCCGTCAAATCAGAAGCTGACCTGCCTCATTGGCCAACCCTGTCCTTCACAATAGGCTTTCATTAGTTTACTGAGTGGTGTATGCCTCCCAATCTTAACCCGCACCACAGAACCATCCTGCCCCACCACCTTCAAATTAGCATGATGGTTGTTCTCAGTCTTGACTCCTTCCTTGGGCTTTTCATCAGCTGTAATGAGAGCCCAAGTCTCTTCAGCTGCTGCTTCACAAAGAGGTATTGGGTCTGCACTCCAGGAAGACACAAGCAGTGTAGGAGCAGCCTCTTCTTCTTCTTAAAGAAGACCCTTTAACATTTCATATAATACTGGTTTGATGGTGATGAACTTCTTTGGCTTTTTCTTCTCTGGGAAGCTCTTCATCTGTCCTTTGATGCTCCATGATAGCTTTGCTGGGTAGAGTAATCTTAGTTGTGTGTCCTTGCCTTCATGACTTTGAATATTTCTTGCCAAACCCTTCTAGCCTGCAAAGTTTCTGTTGAGAAATCAGCTCATAGTTTTATGGGAGCTCCCTTGTACGTAACTAACTGCTTTTCTCTTGCTAATTTTAAGGTTCTCTCTCTTTGTCTCTAACCTTTTGTATTTTAATTGTAATGTGTCTTGGTGTGGCCTCTTTGGATTCATCTTGTTTGGGCCTCTCTGTGCTTCCTGGACTTGTACATCTATTTCCTTCACTAGGTTAGGGAAGTTTTCTGTTATTACTTTTTTCAAATAGGTTTGCAAATTCTTTCTCTCTCCTCCTTCCAGCACCCTCATGATGTAAATGTTGGTCATTTTGAAATTATCCCAGAGCCTCCTCATTTTTTATGGATTTTTTTTCCTTTTTGCTGTACTCACTGTTTGTTTTTTGCTTCCTTATATTCCAAATTGCTGATTTGATTCTTGGTTTCATCTACTCCACTGGCAATTCCCTTTACTGTATTCTTCATTTCAGTTAGTGTGCGCTTCATTTCTGTCTGGTCCTTTCTTAGGCATTTAGGTTCTCACTAAGTTTCTTGAGCATCCTTATAACCGGTCTTTTGAACTCTGCCTCTAGTAGCTTGCTTGTTTCCATTTTGTTCAGTTCTTTTTCTGGAGTTTTGTTCTGTTCTTTCATTTGGGACATGCTTCTTTGTTTCCCCCTTTTGGTGACCTCCCTGTGTTTGTTTCTATGTATTAGGTACACCTGCTATGTCTCCCAGGTCTACTGGAGTGACCTTATGTAGTGGGTGTCCTGTAGGGTTTAGTGGCACAGCCTCCCCTATCACCCAAGCTGGGTACTCGAGGTGGACCCACAGTGTGGATTGAGTACACCTTCCTCTTGTAGTTGAGCCTTGATTGCTGTTGGCACATCAATGGTAGGGATTTACCCAGGCTGATCAGCTGCAAGGACTGGCTGTGACTACTGTCCACCAACCTCTGACCACTATGGAGGATCAGCTGTGCAGAGGCCCACCCCACAGAGCAGGACTTACTTCACTGGGGCTCTGGTGCCCACCGAGTCCACCCCTTGAGTGTGTCATTTATAGAGGAGGTTGTGTGGTGACATCTTGATGTGGTCTGAAGCTGTCCATTGGGTGAACTGTTTCTGGGGCCTTCCAGGAAGTGCAGACCAAGGTCAGCCCCCACCTGTGTACTGCCCAGGGCCACCCAGCATGAGCTACAAAGCAATCTGCAGATGGCTGCTACTTGTGCTGGGCTTGGAGCTGCCCAGGTGAAGCCAAGCTGAGAACCAAGGCCGGCGGCTGCTGCTAATGTCAGACCTGGGGCTACTTAGCAATAGGTGCAGGGTATACTGAGGCCAGATGCTGCTTTTTGGAGCAATTTTAGGAAAGTCTGAAGCAGGAGCCAACACAAACCATTTGTATGGAAAAGCCGCTGGAATCAGCTTAGGTGGGCCTGAAAATTGGATGGAATGAGGTCTCAGGGAATCACTGGGGTGGGGCAAACACCGTGTGACTTAGGTTGATGGAGTCTCAGATATGGCACCCACCTGCCTGTTCTGTTGAGGGGAAGGACTCATCAAAAGAGCAGTGGCTTCTGCCAGCACTTCTGTCTGGGAGAAAGCTGTACCCCAGCTTTTGCCCGGATATCAGACTTCCACATGTTTCCAGCTGCTGCCCCAGCGCTGGAGCTCAGAGGGAATTAGTCTGATGAAGTCTGTGCATGGGTCCTTTAAGAGGAGTTGCCTGTGACTCCATCTCCCTCAGCTTCAGTCCCCCTGTTACTTGCAGCCAGAAGTCCTGGGGACTTCCTTTCCTGGCATGGGAGCCTTGTGATGGGGGCCTGGTGTGGGGCTGCGACCCCTTGCTCCTCAGGGGGGACCTGCACAGCTGAGATGTCCCTCCCGACTTTTACCCACCGCACGTGGGTGTGGGGCCAGCCCATTCGTGTCTCCCCCCCAACCAGCCTCGACGTGGCTTCTCCTTTAACTCCCCAGGGGTAGGACTCCCGTCCAGTCGGGCTGCAGGTGGCTCAATGGCAGCTGTTCTGCAGCTTAGCTGGAGCTTTAACATGGTTGTGGGAGGAGGCAAGCTCCGCGTGTCCCCGCGCCGCTGTCGAGAGAGCGCTGATGACGACGGTGCAATCTTTCTGCTCGCGTTGGAGCAAATTTGTCTTAATTGCTTCCCCTCCTTTTATTTAGTTTATGTTTTTTAACAAGGACACCAGATTAAAAATGATTACAAGGAGTAGGTGCGATTGGGGTACAGGCTCATCTGTCACCTGTCTCTGGGGTCACAACCCAACCCCTGCCCCACCCGTCTGTGTTGTTCCTGATGACAGAAGGGGAACGTGGGTGCTTGAGGACAGCTTCACGCAGGGACAGTCTTCTCAGTGTTGGACCCGTGCAGCAGAGGGGGCGTCCTGGCAGGCAGGAGCGCCTGGCCCTGGGGTGTAGATGTTGGGGCTCGCAGAGGGTTCCACCCAAGGTGGTGTGGCCCCAGGAGGCTCCCATGTAGGTGCCTTCCCATCAGAGCCTCAGCATCCCTGTGTGTCCCATTGCCTTTCGGCAGAGACCAGTGTCAATTGGAGTGGGGGCAGGGGGGAGGCCCCGGTGGTCAGTAAACAGACCTCAGAGGAGCTGGCCTCTTGAGGACCGGCTCAATTCCGAGGGCCATCACCAGAACCAGGCCCTGAGATGCTCAGGTCACTTTGCTGGCAGCTGGTGCTGGGCCCAGGTGGACTTGGGGCCACCTGCCCTTGCTGCAGGCTCTAAGATCACACATGGGAGGGTCCTGCCCTGGAGCACAGGGGTGACCTAACACAGCTTCTCCACCTCCACAGAGCCTCCTGCTGCACTGAGCCCTCCCTACCCTCCCTGGCCTGCGGCCCAGCAGCATCCATATCCTGGGAGGGTGGTACCCTTGCCTCTAGGGTGTACCTCTGCCTTCCTGTGGCCAGGGCATCCTCGGGGCTAGTGTGGGTGCTGTTAGGACCCGCTGACACTCCCTGCTAAGCCCCCCCTCTCAGAGCTGTGGTGGGCACATGATTAAGTACTTCCTGGACTGGTGGTTGCCCTGTATTGGCTGGTCTGGTGGGCTGACCCACAGCTTGAGCCCTGCTGGCTTCAGAAGCTGGTGGAGACCCAGCTAGGTCTGAATGTGGCCATGTACAGCCAGGGCTCCAACCAGCTTGACCTGCCAGTGTCATACTTGTGTCCTTGCCATGATGAGAGACACCCCCTCATCTCAGCACTCATGCTGTTCTTTGCATTTCTGCAGTGTCCCCCAGGGGAGCAGGAGGGTCCCTGGGTCACACACCAGGTGCTGGAGAGGATTTTCCAGCAAGTGAGGCAGAGAGAAGCTTGGCAGCTGGTGCCCCAGCCAGAGCACATGTCAGCCCAGGGGACAATAGGGATCAGCAGCCCAAAAAGGTGGCAGGCAGGGCTGGGTGTGCTGCAGCAGCAACCAGCCCAGGCTCAGAGGTCCCAGGGTCCCCCTGGGGCAGACAGACTGACAGGACTCTACCCTCCTCCATCTGGAATGTGAAGCCACTGCAAGGGAAGGGAACATGGTTACCCCTCCATGTTTCACTGGTCAAGCCACCTAGTGAGAGGGAGTGGGGAGTTGTGATATTTTGTGATGTTGCCTGGGTTTTTGACCTAAAAAAGAGGTAAACTGAGGCAAGCTTGGTAAGATGAATTTACTCAAGAAGGGCAGAGGGAAGAGCAAGCTGCAGGCAAGGCCACTGAGGGTTTGGGGTGGGCTGCGTCTTTGGGCATGGGACGTGAAGAAGGGGGAGTTGGTTAGAGCCAGTTAAAATAAAAAATGTGGAGACTAGCATGGAAGACTTCCTGGCAGACAAGTTGATGCAGTCAAGAAAACAAACCCAACCTAGCCGGGACCAGCTCCACCTGAGTCATCTCCTGTCCATGCCTCTGGCAAAACTTCCCGAGGTTGATATCAGGTACCTCTGCCCAACCCCTCCTCCCAACCTCCAGGAAAATTCCAGCACTATCAGTTGTTTGCAGATCAGATCTTTACGGGAAGGCAGCCTCTAAGTCCTTAGTTTTGTCTTTCTGAGACTCTCCATTTTGTATGCTCTGGTCCTATTTCAGATGGAAATCTTTCACAGGTGAATGAATGAATGAACACGCAGACGAACATTCATTCCTCTCTCGACGACAGAGCTGTCGGAGTGAAAGCGAAAGTAGCCTTTGCGCTGTTCCTGACCTGGACAAGACCACTGAGTGACCCTCTGGTCACTCAGGGCCACCCCTGCCTGGCTCCTGTCCTTCTGTCTGCCGCCTCCCCCCTCCTCACACCCAGCCTGCTCTCCTGACCATTCATGAAGTCGATGCTTTCAATATGGAGAGAGGAGGCAGCCCCTGACATCTGGGGCATGTCAATAACCTAACAGAGCTGTCCTCAGATGAGACTCCTCTGTGACTGTGACAACGGGTGAAAAACAACTTGACTCTTCCATGCCCTGTAAGCACAAACACAAGGGCAGCTACCACCACAGAAGTGGCCAGACAGTTCCCTCTCCTGGCCAAAACAGGCAACTGCCGTGTCATCCCTGAAGACACAAGCTCCAGAACTGTGCCCCTTCCTGGTACACCCAAGCCATAGCTGATGCAGGGGAGCCTTGGGGACAGGGCTGCAGATCTGCTGTCTGGACATGTGCATTCAAGGCGTCACCACTGCATTAAGGTCTCCAAGAATACCAATGACACATCTACGTACCATATTTAACCTGCCGTCTCCCGGGCCCACTTAGATATTCTCTCTATGGCGCACTTACATTCGTTTTGATGCTGTCCTTCTGTAAGCCACTTTTATTACCTGTGCACGGGTTGCACCTTTCAATATTCAGAAGTCGCAAAGTCAACAGTGACGTGGGCTGCATCCCAGACCCCGTCGCTGTGGGGCTGTGGATTCAAACTTTTATGAAAATCCAAGCTCTCTTCTTTGTTTCCTCTTTTTAAAAAAATATATTTTATTGATTATGCTATTACAGTTGTCCCATCTCCTCCCCACCCCCCGCCCTGCACACCCCTTCCCTCCACACTCCCCCTCCTTAGTTCATGTCCATGGGTCATATATATGAGTTCTTTGGCTTCTACATTTCCTATACTATTCTTAACCTCCCCCTGTCTATCTTCTACCTACCATTTATGCTTCTTATTCCCTGTACCTTTTCCCCCTCTCTCCCCACCCACCCCACTGATGATAATCCTCCATGTGATCTCCATTTCTGTGATTCTGTTCCTGTTCTAGTTGTTTGCTTAGTTTGTTTTTGTTTTAGGTTCAGTTGTTAATAACTGTGAGTTTGTTGTCATTGTACTGTTCCTATTTTTGATCTTCTTTTTCTTAGATAAGTCCCTTTAACATTTCATATAATAAGGGCTTGGTGATAATGAACTCCTTTAACTTGACCTTATCTGGGAAGCATTTTATCTGCCCTTGTAATCTAAATGAAAGCTTTGCTGGATAGAGTCATCTTGGATGTAGGTCATTGCCTTTCATGACTTGGAAAACTTCTTGCCAGCCCCTTCTTGCCTGCAAGGTTTCTTTCGAGAAATCAGCTGACAGTCTGATAGGCACTCCTTTGTAGGTTACTGTCTCCTTTTTTCTTGCTGCTTTTAAGATTCTCTCCTTATCTTTAATCTTGGATAATGTAATTATGATGTGCCTTGGTGTGTTCCTCCTTGGGTCCAACTTCTTTGGAACTCTCTGAGCTTCCTAGACTCCCTGGAAGTCTATTTCCTTTGCCAGATTGGGGAAGTTCTCCTTCATTATTTGTTCAAATAAGTTTTCAATGTTTTGCTCTTCCTCTTCTCCTTCTGGCACCCCTATGATTCGGATGTTGGAACGTTTAAAGAAGTCCTAGAGGTTCCTAAGCCTCTCCTCATTTATTTGAATTTTGTTTCTTCATTGTATTCTGGTTGAATATTTCTTTCTTCCTTCTGGTCCACACCATTGATTTGGGTCCAGGTTTTCTTCCCATCACTTTTGGTTCCCTGTACATTTCCCTTCATTTCACTTAGCATAGCCTTCATTTGTTGTTCTAATTTGTGACCAAATTCAACCAAGTCTGTGAGCATCCTGATTACCAGTGTTTTGAACTGTGCATATGATAGGTTGGCTATCTCTTCATCGCTTAGTTGTATTTTTTCTGGAGCTTTGATCTGTTCTTTCATTTGGGCCATTTTTGTTGTCTTGTCACACCTCTTCTCTGTTTCTTTTTAAACTCTTTAGTACTTTTCCCAGTGCTGACTGGACCATAGTGGGAGGGGACATATGGGTGTCCTCCTGGTGCCCAGATGGCCACCCCCTCAGCTCTGGGTGAAGGGCCTGGCGGTGGGGAGGCCACAGAGGGTGGAGGCTGGCTGGGAAAGCTCCAGGCTGGTCACTGGCCTGGCAGAGGGAGGGCGTGGAGGGACCTCTGCTCTGTAGGGTCCTCCTAGACCTCCACGTAGGCATCGCAGGGTGAGCGAAGGCAGAACGGGGATCCTGTCAGCGTGGTGGTCCTCCAACCTGCCTGCCCCCTTCCCCTTGTATGTTTGGCAGAGGCTTGCCCTCGACCTTGACCTGGACCTTGGTCCTGAATATGGAAGGGGGAGTTGCTGCAGACCAGCGAGGGCCGAGGTGATGGCAGGCTTTGAGTGTGGAGCCATGCAGAGGTCCCCATGTGGGGCTCAGGTGGGCCTAAGGCACCAACACACAAGTCTGCTGGGAGATTCCAGCCTCCTGTGGGCATGAAGAGGCCTGTAGAGAACACAGGCAAGGTAAGAGCTCGCCCATAGCCTGACTGAGGAATAGAAGGTCACCAGGACAGCGAGGCACAGTGAGGGGACAGATGCGTGGATCCGTGGAGAGAGCAGAGAGCCAGAGATAGACCCTCACACCTAAGGACAGCTGGTCTTTGACAAAGGAGCAAAAGCCATGCGGTGGAGGAAGGAGAATCTTTTCAACAAACAGTGCTGGGACAATGGGACACCCACACGCAAATGGTAACCTGCAACCCCTGCCCGCTTCTCACCACGAACAGAAGTTGGTTCGAGGAAGACCACAAAACTAAATGTAAAACGTTGGTGATACATGCCCTGGCTGGTGTAGCTCAGTGGATTGAGTGCTGATCTGTGAACCTAAGATTTGCTGGTTCTATTCCCAGTCAGGGCACATGCCTGGGTTGCAGGCTGGGTTCCCAGTGGAGGGCGCACGAGAGGCAACCACACACTGATGTTTCTCTCCCTCTCTTCCTCCCTTCCCCTCTCTCTAAGAATAAATAAATAACATCTTTTAAAAAATGTTGATGACAAAGCAACCAGCATGTCCTTTAGAAGGCAGATGGATAAACAAACTATGGTCCATCCAGATGAAGGAATATTATTCGGTGCTAAAAAATGGCTATGAAGCCATGGAAAACCATGGAAGAACCTTAAATGAAAACGACTAAGTGAACAAAGCCAATCTAAAAAGGCTACAAACTGTCCGACTCACACAATACAGCATTCTGGGAAAGGCAAAACTATGGAGGCAGGAAAAAGGGTCGGGGGTGGAGGGGAGGGCAGGATAACCGGGCAGAGCACAGGGTTGCTGGGGCAGTGAAGCTGCTCTGTGGGTCTGTAATGGTGGGTGCAGGTCGTCACACCTTTGTCCAAAGCCACAGAACGTCAACACCGGGCGGGAAGCCTCGTGTAAACTATAGACTCTGAGTGATGATGGTGTCGGTGTGGGCCCATCTGTCGTAACAGGTGCACCATCTGCTGGCGATGCTGATAGTGAGGGAGGCTGTGTGTGAAAGTGTGGCGGCAGGAGGTGCACGGGAACTCTCTGTACTTCATTTTAAAAAGAATACAAAATATATTTTGCAAAATGGTGGTTGGGGGCCAGCATGGGGCCATGCAAGGCCATGGCCCACAGACTTCCCTCTCCTCCACCAGGTAATTTCCCCTTTGTCCTGGGTCACACCCCCCTACCCCCGGGCATACACATGCATTAGGAGTTCCCCCAATGCTGCTCCCCATTTCAGAGCACCTCTCTGCAGGGGACATGCACCTTATATCTTCACTGCCCTTCCCCCACTCTCCTGAACCCACTCCACCCTCAGCCTCAGCAGTGAACTCCAGCTGGCTCAGCTGAAGGTTGGCCCTTGGTGCTCACAGGACATGGCTGCTGAGAGTGCTGCTGTCCTGGACACTTTCTGGCTGGCATCGCATGCCCTTCCCCACTTGCCCTCTGTCTCAGGGGTGGAGCAGCCACGGGAAGGCTTCCCTTCCCCACCTGTACTCTCTTATTTCCACTTCGGGATTCAAAATGCATCAACTACCTGTTGACCTCCAAGTTGACATCTTTAGCCAGACCTCCTTGGAATTCTAGACCTTAAAGTCTCCCTGAAATCCTCACATGGCATCAAAAACAAACAAACAAACAAACAAACAAACAAAACACCACAGGCCACTCTGCCTTGTGACTATAGACGCAAAAATCCTTGACAAACTACTAGCTCATCAAATCCCACAACGTACAAAAAGAATGATACACCATGACCAAGTGGATTTGTTCCAGGGTTGCCAGGCTGGCTCAACATTTCAAAAGCCAATCCATGTCATTGACCATATTAAGAGACTAAAGAAGAAAAATCATGTGATCGTATCCATGGAAACAGAAAAGCACCTGACAAAATGCAACACCCATTTATGACAAAAACTCTCCTAAGTATAGGGATAGAAAGGGGCTTCCTAAACTTGATAAAGAACATCTACAAAAAACCTACAGCTTTCCCCCAAAGATCAGGGACAGGGCAAGGATGTCCACCCCCGCTCCTTTTATTCAACATAGCACTGAAGTTCTCACCTCGACAATGAGGCTAGAAAAGGGAATAAGAAGCCTGTAGTTTGGAAAAGAAGATGTGAAGGGTTCCTACTGACAGAAGGCGTGGCTGTCCCTGGACAAAATCGCAAAGATCCCATAACACCAGTGGATGGATGGACACAGATCGATGGGACAGAATAAAGAACCCAGAAATAGATCCACAAAAACAGGCCCAACTGATTTCTTAAATTAAGTGATTTTATTGCGGTAAAACACACGTAAGATAACATTTCCCACTCTAACAATCTGAAAGTTTAAAATTCAGCAGCAATTGGCACCTCCCCAGGTTGTGCAACCCCTCCCACCCCATTTCCAGAATGTGTCATCACCCAGTGGAAACTGCACACTCACCGAACAGCTACCCTTCCTGCCTTGCTCCCCCCGCTCCCGGAAACCGACAATGAGCTTTCTGTCCCTGGGGATTTGCCTATTCTGGGTATTTCATATAAACGGAGCAATACATTCTGTTACCTCTTATGTCTGACTTCACTCGGCCTAATGGTCTCAAGGCTCACCCATGCTGTGGCATGTATTAAAATGTCATCTCTTTTATGGCTGAATGTATTCTGTTGCATGACCGACCACATTTTGCTCATCCATTCTCCTGTGGACGGACATGAGTGTGGTTCCCCATGCCGCTGTGGCCCTTGTGATGGGACCACTGTGAACGTGGGTGAACAGTGGTTCACACACGTCTGTGGCTGGGTGTACAGCTGGGAGTGGAATTGCCGGGCCACGTGGCAGCTCTGGGTTTGGCCTGTTGAGGCACCGCCAGCGGAGCAGCTCCCACGCGCACATCCTTGCCGGTGAGGACGGGGGCCTAGACGTGACCTAACAAGCAGCCAGCATGTCGCTGCAGCCGGTGCCTCACGGAGGAACTGAGGCTCACCTCCAAGAAGGCGGTGGCCCAGCTCCTGGCCCCAGGCCCTTCGTCCCTCTGTGGGTCACGCAGGCCACCTCACACTTCCTGGCAGCTCCAGGTCACCTGCAGAAAGGCATTGTTGTGGAAACCCCCACCTGGTGGAAAGTCCAGAATTCTACAAGAGCCTCTTTGCTAATCTCCAAGCACATGGCTGGGGGACGCCCTAGGCGGTCAGGCTCTGCTGGATGACGCAAGGGCACCTGCAAGGAAAAGGGGTTCATGGCATTGAAAAAGTGAAGTGAGGGCTGATCTCCTTGGCGTTTTTAATTCCCCCGGGACCATGTCTTACAGCCAGTGGTCCCTCAGTGACCGCTCAGCTCCTGGGGTGGCAGGAGGTAACCCACTGGGCACAGAGTGGCCGTGGTGGGGGAGGGTGCCTACAAGAGAGTGACGCCGAGCTACTGAAGCCACGTTCACTGGGCATCCCTAAAGCCACGGCTGCTGGGGACCCCTGGGTGCCTTCGTGTGGGAATTTGGGAGTGTGCTGGCCCCGCAGGTGCCATTAGATGTGATCTGAAGTGGCTTTGCTCTCCTGAGGCTGGACCCACATGAGTGAGGGGACTGGGAAGGTTGATCCAGAAGCTTCCTTTGCAAGGGAAAGACAGACCAGCAGGCTGCTGACAGGTGCAGAGTGGGGGCCGGCCGGCGGGGTCACGTCTCACTCACTCAGTTACGGGGAACTTTCCAGGCCTGCCCCTCCGGAAGCCCCCCGGGCCCTGATTGGCTTGGGGGCAGCACAGCCTTTGCCCTTTCCATGCGGAGTCGTGTATAACAGGGGCCCAGAAGCCGCAGCGCTCAGCCCCTTGAGTGCCCGCCCAGGCGTGCCAGCCCTGGGGCTCGGCGGGGCATCTTACAAGCCCAGTGGTATCCCGTGGCCGCGGGGCCCCAGGCGGGGAGAGGAGGCCCCAGGCTCGCTCCCCCGGACCCCGCGATGGCATGCGAGGCCCGCACCGGCGGAGATGCGCCGCTGCGCCGCTTCCTGAAGCTGCACCGCACCGAGATTGCTGTGGCCGTGGACAGCGCTTTCCCGCTGCTGCACGCGCTAGCCGACCACGATGTGGTCCCGGAGGACAAGCTCCAGGTGAGCCCCAACCCGGCACCCGCACGCTCCTAGCTTTCCCCACGCCCCTGGCGCCCAGGAGCCGGGGTTAGCGCTGGGGAAGAGGAGTTCCCGGTAGACACGCCTCCTCTGCGTGCTGCCCACTCTTCTCGCTTCAAGCCACACCCTTGCCCCGCCCACGTGCCGGATGGATGGTCCCCAGGACAAGTTAGAGGTTGGCTCCTGCCCCCAATGCCCTAGCTTGCTCCCACCCCAGTCACTAGCCTAGGGGATTGTCTCCGGGATCCGTTCCAGTTATGGCCCCAATGTGGATCCCCAAAGTCCCCCTTCCAGCCCTCCCCAAGCCTGTGTGCAAGTCAGGGGCATGGTCCCCTATGATGAGTTCCAAGTGGGCTCCTCTCACCCTAGCACCCCCACGCCACCCTCAAGCTTGCCCCACGCCAAGGAACAGCCATGGTGCCTGGGTGTCCAGCAGCCTCCTCTGGGTTGGCGTCCAGCCTCTAGTCCCACAGTGGAGGTGGGAGAAAGGGGTACAGGGAAGCACAGGCAGGCCCCCACCGCCTGCTCTTGCTGCAGGAGACGCTGCGTCTGAAAGAGAAGGAGGGCTGCCCACAGGCCTTCTACGCGCTCCTCTCCTGGCTCCTGACCCAAGATGCAGCTGTGATCCTGGACTTCTGGAAGGTTCTCTTCAAGGACTACAACCTGGAGAGATACGCCCGGCTGCAGCCCATCCTAGACAGCTTTCCCAAAGGTGGGGGCACTGGGTGGGGGCCTGGGGCTCCTGCAGGTCAGCCTCCCTTCTTGGGGTGGGGGCTGAGGCTCCTGAGTCCTGTCGCTGAGGCCCAGTGAGACTGTGAGATGGAAGAGGGTGGGGGTTAGGGAGACTCTGGGCCTGACCCAGGACATCCTTGAGTCCTAAGAGGCAAAGGCCCCTTGTCCACCTCGCCCAGGGGACAGTTCTGGGCTTCCACTTTTGCCCGTGTCCTGCAGATGTGGACCTCAGCCAGCCCCGGAAGGGGAGGAAGCCCCCAACTGGCCCCAAGGCCACAGTGCCGATGCCCAGACCCCCCACCAAGAGGAAGGCCCTGGAAGAGCCTCGGACTGCACCATCAGCAGCCCTGTCCCCAAGGGGCACCTCTAGCCCAGGTGTGTAGTTTGAGGAGCAGGTCTGGCCACAGATCCCCCTGGGAACTTGACACCCTCCAGCTCTGGGAACATCTGTCCCAATAGATCAGTAGCAGCCAGCCTGGAGGGGTCAGGAGAGGTCCCCTTTGGGTGCTTAGTGGACACGCTGGAGGTTACCCCAGTACCTGTGAAGTAGTCAGGTGGGTGTCACTTCCTTTTCACTGATGTGGACACCAGAGCCCTGTAAAGAAAGGGAACCCAGTTGGAAGACGGCCCCCACCCTGTGCTCTTCACCCTGCCTGCCAACTGGCGTCAGCAGGGAGTGGAGAGCAGGGCCGGCTACTGCAGCTCCCCCTACAGGCTCCCAGGCGAAGGCCAAGCCCCACAAGAAGCCGGAGAGCACTGCAGAGCCACAGCGCCTGCCGCTGGGGAACGGTGAGCAGGCCCCAGGGCCTCTGCTTCTGGGCCAGGGCCAGGGGGTTTGGCGGAAGAGGGGCGGGGCTGTCCTCTGAGGGCCTGTCCTGGGACCTGGGACCATGCTGGCCTGGCGTGTCACCCCAAAGCCACATCTGGGAAAGAGGGCACACCTCAGGCCATCCCTCCTGTGCCTGTCCTTTAGAGCCAGCCCAACTCTCCTTCCTCCAGAGAATCCTCCTTGGTCTCTTGGCTGGATGCAGCCTGTCCCCTCTCTGCCCCAGAAAACAGGACCCCAGAGCCCCCTGTGGTCATCTGGTGCCGACCTAGATTTAGGGCCTGGGTACTCAGCCTTCCTCCCAGTACTACCCAGGGCCATGTCCCAGGGTCCCTGTTCATCCCTGTTGTCTCTCACATCAGTCTCTCTCTCTCTCTCTCTCTCTCTCTCTCTCTCTCTCTCTCTCTCTCACACACACACACACACACACACACACACACACACACACACACACACACGGCCTGTCTCCCTGGGGAGGGGCTGGGCCCCCTCGGAGACCTGCCCTGAGTTGAAGGAAAGGAGGAGGATTGGCCGCCAGGTGTCCCCTGCTTCCCACATCCCACCTGGAGCAGGTGCTCAGGGGCCATCTTCCCAACTGATGGCCCCCATCTGGTGCCTCTTCCCCAGGGATTCAGACTATGTCTGCGTCGGTTCAGAGGGCTGTGACTGTGTCGTCTGGGGACGCCCCAGGAGCCTGTGGGGCCGTGGAGGGGATCCTCATCCAGCAAGTGTTTGAGTCAGGTAGATGCGCTGGTCCACAGGGCCCCCATTAGCTCTCTGCTGGCCCCGGAGCAGGCAGGACTGGAGCAGTCATTTCTTAGGACTGTGAGGACAAATTACTACTACTAATGAGGTGGCTTAAAGCAACAGAGATGTCAACATCTCTGAGTCACCCGTCTCAGTGTCACCTGGGCCACTCTCGAGGAAGCTTGAGAAGTCCTTCCTCTCCCAGATCCTGGCGCTGCTGGAAATCTGTCCCTAGCTTGTGGTCCACTCACCCCTGTCTCTCCCTCCATCGTCACAGGGCCCCTTCCTCTGTCTCTCTGTGTCCTCTCCTCTCCTCACAAGGACACCCGTCATTGCACACAGGGAACAGTGTGAGCCCATTTTAACTACTTACATCTGCAGAGACCCTACTTCTGGATAAGGCCCCACACTAACTTTCCAGGTGCACGTGGACTTGGGGGACAGGCAGCACAGTTCCCTAGCAGCGAACCCTCCTGGGCCCAGGACCCCGGCCCCAGACCTGACTGGGCGCGTGGGGGAGAAGCAGTGTCCAGCTGCACAGCTCATGGCCTCTCTGCCCCCCACTGGCCACTGGCCTGGGCCTGCAGCACAGCTGAGCAGGGCCCCTGGGCAGGCATTTGGGCCACTCAGCGTCCCCTCCCAGGTGGCACCCAGAAGTGCATCCAGGTGGGGGGTGTTTATACTCCCAGCAAGTTTGAAGACCCAGGTGCGGCAAAGAGCAAAGCCCACAGCAGCGGCGGCCTGAAGACCCTGGTCCGAGCCAAGGGGACCCAAGTTGCTGTCCCTGTAAGAGCTGCCCAACCGCCCCTGGGGAGGCCCCTTGGCACCCACCCTAGGGACACACAAGGGCAGCAGCATGGCCTCTGGGTCAGGAGCTCCGCCTGCAGCTGGGGGCTCCCTGTCCCGGGGTGGCCCCTCCCCCCCCGCCGATGACCCTGTCTTCTCCCTGGCAGGCTGGAGGGGATCCAAGGGCCGGTCAGCAGGGCAGGGCCCCGGCCCCTGCTACCCTTCCCAGCGAGCCCCAGCTCCACCAGGTAACTCCCAGACATGGGAGCGGGCTGCCCCTCACCCTCCTGACCCCGAAGCCTTGCCACTTGTCCTGGGCACTCACCCCAGTGACCACAGGACAAGGCCTAAGCTCCCATTTATGGGGTGGAGCTCTTTTTATTCAACAGTATCTTTTTTTCTGATAACATATGATTGTAAAAATTCAAATAAGTTAGAGAAAGTGAGGCTTCCCGGGCTTTTCAAACCATAGCATTTGGTCCAGGTGCCAGCTGTCCCTCATTGCACAACTGGCCCATGGCTGGCGCAGTGGCCCCAGCTGGGAGCCAGGAACCCAAGTGCCACACCCATGCTTGGGCTCCCAGCACCATAAGGAGGTAGAATCAGTTAGAGGTCCCCACGCCTCCACACCAGGCACTGTCTGGGCCCCGGAACCCAGGGGCGAGCGGGCTCCATGTCCACCCCTGCCGGCAGGGCCCGGGAGGGTTGTCACAACAAGGGTGCTCATTGCTATTTAGGGTTGCCTGGCATGGCAGTTCGGGGGGCTTCTGGAGCAGGGGGCCTCCAGGAGGACATGGTCGGTGCTACGCAGGCGAGGGCATGGGCAGACTGGAATGGGTACCTCAGGGGGAGGGGACCGCAGGGGTCTGGGGCCAACAGGAAGGGCCTATGCCTCCTCACCCTGAGAGGAAGGGGCAGCATGGGGGTGGGCAAGCAGTCTAGGGGCCACCTGGAGCCCATGAGAAACTGTCTTTCTAAAGGTCTGTTCTTCCCAAGAGAGGAGGACCCAGGAGGTGTGCAGGGCCTGGAGTTGCAGAGATGAAAGGGATCTTGGGGGGACCGGGGAACAGGCAATGGCCAGCAGCGGAGGGGGCCAGGGGACCTGGGTGCCCTGGGGGACCTGCTGTGGGGCGGTTCTAGGAGCTCTCGGGGAGGTCGGGCTCCACCCCCCCCCAAAAAAGATGTGGACTCTTTCTGCGTCAGAAGAACGAGGACGAGTGTGCCGTGTGTCGGGACGGAGGGGAGCTCATCTGCTGTGACGGCTGCCCGAGGGCCTTCCACCTGGCCTGCCTGTCCCCGCCACTCCAGGAGATCCCCAGGTGAGCCTGGCATGCTGGTCACCTCCGCAGAACCCATCCATCCCCCATCTGGCTTCACAGCCGCCTCTCCCCACTGACCCTCTGTGGGAGGCTGCCCAGAAGTCTCTGTGTCCCACGGGTGGGAAGTGGGGCCCACCTTCGAGGGATCCCTGCTTCAGGTCACTGGGCAATGCGGCTGGGGCCTGGGCTGCTTTCATTCCACCTCCCTGCATGGCCACACTGTCCTCGGCCTGGCCAGCAGGGCCCTGAGGCTCCCTCAGCAGAGCAGTCGGCCCACCCCATCTTACTCCACACTCTGGAGTGAGCAAACTCCCACGAGCAGCTGATCCCCCACACCCCAAGCAAAGTCAGGGATCTCAGAAGCCACAGAGTGGCACCCCAGGGGCTGGTCTACCTCCTGGCACCTCTCCCCAGCCCACCAGGAGAGCCCTGCCCTCTACCACCTGTGTTCACAGGCCACGGTGGTCTGCAGGCAGGGTCCGGATGGGGTTGTAGCTCCGGCTCCGGCCCTGCTTGCTGTGTGACCTTGGCCAGGTGGTCCGTCTCTCTAAGCCTCAGGTGCTTTGGCACTAAAATAGGGGGGTTTGGGCCCAGATCATTGTTTAGCATCCCATGGACACTGACAGTCTATCATTCTTCTGTTTTCCTTCCTGACCTTGACCATTTCCCTTCTGCTGGGCACCACCTCCCTTACGGAACGTGGTGGGTCCACGGGTATAAACACCCCAGCCCAGGGCAGCCCTGCCTGCAGGCCCAGGCCATGGCAGCCAGGGGCAGGCAGCTGTGGAGG
This sequence comes from Macrotus californicus, assembly GCA_007922815.1. Lineage (NCBI taxonomy): Eukaryota > Metazoa > Chordata > Mammalia > Chiroptera > Phyllostomidae > Macrotus > Macrotus californicus. The sequence goes on from VMDR010000300.1 coordinate 193,371, forward strand.
TGAGGGTCGGGCACTCTCAGGGCTCCTCAGAGAAGCATGAGAGGCAACACTGACCAAGCTGGTGAGGGCCACCCCCCAGGGGTAAATAGTGGACATCCTTGGCCTTCCTGCCAACTGGCTGGGCAGGTCCTTCCAATGTGGCTCTGCCCACTTCCTGCCTGGGTCTGTTTCTCTACCTGTAAAAGGAAAGGGTGCCTTGGAGGAGTCCTCAGGCCTCCCTGAGTTTTGGGTCTGGGGCTCTGCCAAACCTTCCGCCTTGCCCTGCATGCCTCTGGCTGGTGATAACTTGAGCAGCGGGACCTGGAGGTGCCCCAGCTGCCTCCAAGGAAGAGCCCAGCGGGACTGGCCCCCGGCCGAGGAGTCACCGGCAGAAACCCCGGTAAGCACAGGCCCACTCCCAGGCCCTTGGGGCCTTGCCTGCTGGCTACCCGTGTGGGTTGGGCCTGCCCAGCCATTGAACCGTGTGCCCCCCCCACCCCCCATGGCCTGGCCACACCCATTTGACTTTCTATGGTGAGGACTGAGGGAGTGCCGGCTCCTGGGCAGCTGCCCCTACAGTGGCCCGTTTCTCAGTGCTCGGATGGGGGCCACGGCTCTGTCAGCCCAACACAGGGCGTGCACTCTGGCCACTGGTAATGTTCACCCCCAAATGTTGGGGTGTTGGATGCAGCAAAGACATAAAGGGGATCACCCTTGCATGGGTGTAGATAGAGTGTTTGTTCTGATAGTCCCTGAGGCCCGGGCACCCCATCTTTAGATGGGGAAAGGGTGGAGAGCTTAGGAGCACAGATCTGGGACTGCACCTGGGCCTTTCCAACCCAGCATGGAGGTGCTTTCCCAACACCATTCCCCAGTACCCAGCAGTCAATGACTCCTTGGGTGGTGCTGGGCAAGTGTCCTGCGGCCCCTCTGAGAGCTGACCCTCTGGTTCCAGGTCATCCTGGGACTGAGGTCCTCAGGAGAGGAGGTGAAGGGTCTGCTCAGGGAGCCCCCGGCTGGGATGGACACTGCTGTCACCTTCAAGCACCTGCTGACCCCAACTTCAGCAGCCCCCCTGCCTGTACTGGACCCCTCTGCCCTACGACCCCTACTGTGTGTGGGCTCTGAAGGGCAGCAGGTAAGGGGTCTGGGGTCCTGGAGTCCTGGGGTCAGGGAGCTTGGGGCCTGCAGGGCAGCCTGCAATAGGAGGAGAGGGACAGCAGGGGAAATGAGGGAAGGGGTAAAGCGGGCAGGAGTCTATCGGGAATTAGGGGTCAGGGCTGGGGGGAGGTCTGTGCCAGGGGCAGCCAGATGGGCCATGGGGAGGGCAGGTGGGGAGCTGGAAGGGGGCACAGGGATTGGGTGCTGTGGGAGAACACCCAGAACAAGGTGGGGGGCTCTGGAGGGATTCCTGCTTGGGTGAATCATTCTCTCATTGTTCCCAAACCACCATGCTCCACCCCGAATTGAAGCCAGAGAGTAAAATAGGGTGGGATGGCATTTTGGGGAGAACCCAGGTCCCCCAGCTCCTCATGCCTCTTTTGGGGTGTGCCATTCCCGGGACCCCTCGACCAGCCAAGGTGGGGGTTCACGCCGACCAAGAGGGAGAGAGGTTGGAGCATCTGGTGTCTCCGGGCTGCAGCCCAAAGGGTGAAAGGAACCTCAATGTCCCTGGGTTTAGATCCCCAAACCGCCCCTCTCCCGCATGCGCCCCACCACGCCAGCCAGCCCCGGTCGGTCCCTGGGTCAGGGCAGAGGGCTCAGGGTGCGTAGCGCGCCCCTCCTGGCCCCAGGCCCCGGCTCTGTCCGCCCCGCAGGGCCCGGCATCTGGCGCGCGGTGCGGAGTTTGCGGAGACGGTACGAACGCGCTGCGGTGCGCACACTGCGCTGCCGCCTTCCACTGGCGCTGCCACTTCCCGGCGGGAGCCCGGCCCGGGTGAGTGTGACTGCCTGGGGGCGGGGCGGTGCCCTCAGCGGCTCCTCGAGAGACCCCCGGTTACACCCCACAATTCCCAGCCGAGCCCGGGCATCCCACAACCTGTCTTCCTTTTTGCGCAGGGCCGTGCTGCGCTGCAGATCCTGTTCTGGAGACTCCACTCAGGCTCTGGGGGAGGGGGCCCCCGCCCCAAGCCCTGCCCGCCTGGTTACCGGGCCCGCCAAGGTTAGTGCCCCAGTGCGGGAAGGGGGACCCGCGGGGTTGACAGGTGAGGGGAGCGTATCACAAGAGTAGACTCTGGCGCCCGTTTCGCAGGTTTGCACCGTGCCCCCCACCATGTGTTTCTTACTTATATGCAATGTCTTTTTAAAAAATCGACTCTTTTTTGATAATTTAAATCTATGTAAAAAAGAAACTCGTCTGAGCAATGGTGACTAGGAAGTCACAGGTGGGATGCACATCTGTGCCCGGAGCTCCCGTAGCCCTCAGTGCCCTTCCCCCAGCCCGGAGTGCCGGGTGGGATGAGGTCACGGCGACCGAAAAGAGGTGCCACAGTGGGCATGAGTATGCACATGCCATGACCGAGGGTGACCCACCCGTGTAATCACCCCGTCCCTGAAAGAAGTCCACATTCACAGAGAATTTTTATAAAAATGTGTCTGAGTCAAGCAGGATACACCTGCAAGCAAGATCTCAAAAAACTGAGAAAACGGCTCCGCAGAATGGCAGTTTCTCCTCTGCAGTTGTGATTAAGGAGGGACAAGAAGGAGGGCCACGTGGAGGTGGCAGAAAGCACGCAGGGATGGATCAGGGACAGCGAAGACTCTGTGCTCTCTGCAGGGGTGGTCACACCTTAGAAGGAGGGGTCTGAAAGGGCACGCTTCAAAGGTGCGCTAACAGAAACAATGGGTAGGGCTGGCCTAGGGCCAAGGTTAGCCTTTTGCTAAAGAAGTTTTCTGCCTGTGACCACCCACCGTGACTGCCCAGGTAGGAGTTCCTGATCAGATCGCCCAGTGAGGTTACTTTGCATAGAGCCCCTTTCCGTCCACACCCTGGTCCTCCAGCAGCCCTGCATAGGGACCCTCTCCGGGGCCCCATCCTGCAGCCAGGAGTCCCTGGGAGAAGTCCCTCTCTCCACCCTCCTCTGTCCAGGAGGAAAGGCAGCCCAGGCCCCGCAGCTGAGAGGCAGTCATCCCGGGCTCCTTCAGAACCTGGGGGGTCCCATGTGTCCCCCAGTCAGGAGTTCCCAGAGGGTGGTGCCTCTTGTCCTGGCTACCCTAGGCAAAGGCCTTCTTGACCAAATCCAGGGCTTGGAGGAATCTCTGGGGGCCCCAGGGGTGGTGACGCATCCTGCCCCCATCCAGGCTCATGCTGTTTCCTAGCCAAACCTTGAGGTCCCTGACACACTGTGCAGGAGATGGCACCCCAGGCACTGCACGAGGCCCCACCCAGGAGGGGCTTTGCAGGACCACCTGGCAGGGCTCACAACTGCCTGGGCCCTGTTCCTGCTGCAAGCCTCCCTCATGGTCCCCACCCATCTGCACAGTGTGCGCCCAAGCCAGCTCACTGCCGCCTCCTACAGGCAGCCTTGGGGGGTAGGTCTCCCAGGAGGGGGTGCCTCCCTCCAGAACACGCTTCCTTTATTGAGACCTGGGTTCTTTCCTCTTAACTTTTCTTTTCGTTGTGTTGTAAAATGTCATACCATTTTGGAGTAAAAAGTTGCAGCTCCCTTTGCGCCCCTCCCCCAGGCATAGTTACGTGACTGCAGCCCCCAGACCCTTACCTGAAAGTCCTGCACACCTTGGCGCCGTGCCCCTTCTTCAAGCACCCAGGGCTGGTGGTGCCTGGCAGGGCCTGTGTTGATCGGAACCCCCCAGGTGGAGGTGCTGACACTTGACAGTTCGGAGCTACCAACTCAGCGATTTCACCTGGTTCCATGTAGTGTGGACTTCTCCCCTCCCGACCAGGAGCCTCCCTCCCTGCTCTGGCGCCTCGCCCAGCGGCCTGGTTGGCCCTGGCTATGCTTGTTGGATGGTCGAATGGCTGGCATTGGAACAGGCACTTTCCTCTCTGGGCCTCAGTTTCTATCAGTGACAGAGTTTCCTAAGTCACCTCACATTCCCCAGAGGACCACATGCAGTGTGTAGAGGCAGGCCGGCCTGGGCACTTGGGGCAGCCAGCTTGCGGAGGTACAGGGCCCTGAGCTGGCAGGCCCAAGCTCACTCACACCCACCCTGCCTATTCCCACTGCCCCCAGAAGGAGCTAGGTGTTAGAATTCAGTTCTCAGGGACTCCCCCAAAAGAAGTACCCATAGCATCCCCAAGGTCCTCGTACCTGATACCCACCCCCAGCCCCCAATGCCTCTGCAGGGAGTCCTGTTTCCATGGGGATATCCCCAGCAGGGGTGTGGAAGTTGGGGTGACTTTCGTTTCCTGGGTTTTAGGTAGGGGACGATCCTACTGGTCCCGAGCCCGTTCTGCAGAGGGATGACCTGGAGTCCCTCCTGAGCGAGGTAACGCGTCACCTGGCTGGGCCTGCACCTGTCCTCCACCTTGTCCTTTACTGCTCTCCCCCCTCCCCACCTCCACCCCCACCCCCAAGGCAGCCAGCACCCAAGCCACAGAAGGGGCTAGGAGACCCACCCCTGGGTGCGCCAAACACCCCTGGTCAATGTGCTCCAGCATGGCACTGATCCCTCTGTGCGCAAGGGCGCACAAATGCACCAAGGGGGCCCTGAGCTACCCCTGGTCTAGCCGGCTTGGAGGTCCTGGTGCTGGACAAGGGGACCAGAGGCTGCAGAGCCCCAGCTACATGGCCACCAAAGCCTGGAGGCCATGACTTTCCCAGGGGGTGGAGTGGGGTGGGGTCCCCGAAGCTCTGCTGTGTGTGATCTCACCCCTGTGCTCTCGGGCCAGGCCTCTCTGCCCAGAGATGGGCAGCTAGGGTTAGTTGGGGAGAAAATGTGGCTTTTAGGGGCCTCATCTTCTTCTGACAGGAGGCCAACACCTCCAGCCATTCCCCTACCCCAAGTGGCCAAATGTGGGCAGGGCAGGCCCACCTGTTCCCAGAGGTTCTGGCCAGGGCCAGTGTCCTCGTTCTGCTCTGTCCCGCAGCACTCCTTCGATGGCATCCTGCAGTGGGCCATCCAGAGCATGTCCCGCCCACTGGCTGAGGCGCCCACCTTCCCCTCCTGATCTGGGAGAACCCAGGCTTTGCAGTGTGGCAAGGGCAGGGACTCAGTGAGCTCGGACCCTCCCCTCCATCCCTGCATCAGTGGACCCCAAGTGCCCACTTGTGCTCACGGTGACTCTGCTCTGAGAGGGACAGAGGGGACATGCTCACTCACCCCGGAGCTGTCCAGGCGAGGGCCAAGAAGAACTGAGAAGTTCAAGTGCCGTCAACACCGCTTGTAAACACAGCCCGTCTTTGTAAACACAGGGCCACCACTTGCGCTGAAATTAAAGTCGCTTCTGTGTGGTGTTAACCTGGCTTCCAGTGGGTGGGGTGTGTTTATTTTGGGGGTCTGAACACCTGTGTTTCTAGCGCCTGAAGTGTGGGCCGAGCGGGCTGGATGGGGACTCTCGGGAATGGAAGGGAAAGGCCTGTGAGCAGGGATCACACCAAGAAGTGAACAGCGCACTCCACTGCCAGGAGCGCTCCTGCGCTGCCCATGGGCCAGGAGTCAAGCCCAGGTCCCACCCACCTCTGCCTCTGCCCCGCTGTGCTCCTCCTGCCCTCTCTGTTCCTCAGGGGCCAAGCTTACCCCACCCCAGGGCCTTTGCGGGGCTGCTCCCCCTGCTCAGATTTCCTTTCCTTGGTTCTTTGAAGGCTGTTTTCTTAGCATTGAGAGCTCGGCTCCAATGCCACCTCATTCGTTCATTCGGTCGGTCAGTCAGTCATCATTCATTCAAGAAACCTTCCTTGTGGATCTTCTATGCGCTGAGCACTTTTCCAGGCATGGGGTCCCAGAGGGGTGTTCCAGTGGAGGTATGGATCACATACAAGAGGACAGTGGCCTCAGATGGGGTAACTGCGGTGACATGAAGCAGGACAGGGACCAGGGGGGCAGGAGCATGCTGACTTGGGATGAGGCTTTTGTTTATACCCAGGGAGGCCCAGGCAGGGAGCAATAGCAGGAATAGAGGTCCCAGCGCAGGACTCACAGCCCTTGGCCTCTTGTGGGTGTACCTGTCCCACACAGCCCCTCTGGAGACCCTCTGGGTCCCTCTGACTGCACGTGGGCTCTTTAGGTGGCACCTGTGGAGTGGGGTGGGGGAGGGGCAGGCCCACCTAGGACAGCTCATGTCTAGGGTCTCTTTAGCCTTGGAGGGGACCTGACGCTCACCAGCATGGGGTAAGTGCCCCACACCTCTTGACTGAGCAGGTGTGCATGAGTGGTTAAGGCACTGTTCCAGGCTGGGCGAGGCCAGGAAGGCAGTGCTGGGACAGGCAGCAATGGGACAGCAATGCCAGGGGTGAATGAAGGAGCTGTGAATGCATTTGGAGTGTCCCAGCTTGCAGGCTCGATCCTGCTCAGGGAAAGACACAGAGAAAGGAAGGACTGGGGAAGAGGATTGGGAGGGAGCACCCACCGCAGGCACAGGCTTCCTCACCCAGAGCAGGGGAGTGGGGAGTGGAGCAGGGACCCTCCCCAACTCGCAAGGCCCCGCCTGCCTGAGATTCCAGCAATGCTGAGCCCTGCCCCCCCCACCCCCGCCAGGGCGACCCAGGGCTGGATGAAGGTTGCAGAAGCCGGTGGGGGTAGCAGTGGGGTGCGTGTTGGGGCGCTGACCAGGGTGAACCCAGATGCCATGGGCGCCCTGCCCATCAGTGCCCACACCCCCCAGAGCAGCCTCACCGTGACATCCTCTGCTGATGTGCACACACATGGGCCCAGCCCTCCCGTCAGCTGGGTGCATAGTGCAGCCCTTGCACCATCAGTATCACCTGGTGGGTCCTGGGGAACTGGACACCCCGGCTTCATCAGAATCCCTCTAAGACAAGTCCATGGAGGCTGTCCCCTGGGGGCTCCGTGCTCCAGTGTCACTTCCTCAAATCCAGGCTTCTATTAGGAGATGGCCTTCAAAGTGTGGGGACATGGTTGACAGGCTGGGGGCTCAGCTGTCACTGTTCTGAAATTATTAACGTTTATGAACAAGGGGTCTGAGCTGCATTTTGTGCTGGGCCGCTGCCCTGCAGCACCTGGTCCCATTTGGGGACTAACATGGACTGGTCGGTTTGGGGTCATTAATAAGAATCAGGTGAAGAACCTGGTACATGCAGATGTGCCCAGTGGGCTCAGAAAAAGACAGTTAGACCCAAGGCATCGAGGCAGGCTGGGCTCTCGGCTTGTTACCTGAACTGCAGTGAACACCCACCTCAGGCGCCACTCCTGTAGCAGGAACCCTGTCACCTGCCGACTTGGTGTTCCAAGGGCAGTTTTAAGAGGCTGCACCTCCGTTAATTCTCCCAGGACTCAGAACCCCTCTCTGGAAGGTTGGTGGTAGCCTCTGAGGGCAGGGGTCCCAGGGTTCCTAGGGACAGGCTGCTCAGTGGAGACAGATCACTCCATCCCACCTACAGTAGCCCACCTGTGACCTGTCTCCAAGCTGGAGGATAAGTGACCAGTCCCCACAGTGCGTTTTGTGTGCCAAGCTGCAGCCCCTACGACCCCCGATAGAGAGAAGTCTGCTGAGGAAGCCCCTCCCCCAGAGGTAACAGCAGCTTCGGGCCAGTCTCAGGTGGACTCCCACCTCTTGGCCACAGCCTCCCTCCATCCTGTCAGGGTGCAGTCCCCTTTGTGACCAACTGTCCACTTCTGTGGAGTTGCTTGTCCACTGTCCATCTCCCAGACAGACCCTGTCACCAGGGCAGGTCTGTGTGATTGATGGTGCAGAGCCCAGGCCAGCCAGAGCCAGGCTCAGGAGCAAATACTTCCAGAATAAGTGCCTAAGACCTTGAAAATGAAGTAAACGTCCAGTACTCAAGAACATTTTGAAAAATAATGTTATAGCCACAGACTGGGGTATTATCCAAATAATAAGAGTAATAAGCACGCCCTGGCTGGGTGGCTCAGCTGGTTGGAGCGTTGTCCCACACACCGAAAGTTGGCAGGTTCAATTCCTGGTGGGGTCACAGATGGGAGGCAACCAGTCAATGTTTCTCACATTGATATTCCTCTCTCTCTTTCCCCCTTCCTCTTCATCTAAAGATCAATAAACATATCCTTGGGTGAGGATTAAAAAAAAGAATGGCCAACACAAGCCTGGTGGATAAACATAGACAAGTGTTACATTATATTCTTTATTTAAATATGTATCTATGTACACACATAGAGTGTGTGCATGTACCCTTACAGAGAGATGTACATAATCTATTTATCTACCTATGTATGTGTAAAGAAAAGGTGTGTATATGTATCTATTTATATATAGTACATACAGAGAGAGAAACGGAGCGGTGTATATACTTAGTCTATCTACTTATTTCTGGAGAACAAGTGTGTGCATATATATTTAGAGAGTTTACAGTTGTGAGTGCACAGAACACAGAGTTTATTCTTGTGTTACTACTTATTAATTATTGTATTATCTTCCATGTGAACGACTGTAAACCTGCTTTTGTCCCATGCTGCATACAGAGAGAAGGGAGAATATATAGAAAAAGAGAATACCAGGTCTGTCTGGGAAAAGTCCAGCTGTTGTCACTATAGCGAGAACAGTTTGCACGACATCGATGTCACCTGGCAGCCAAGGAGCTTGGACTGGAATGTGCATGTGTAAACAATGACACCTTCACTGTACTAGTCAGTGGGGGCAGTAGATGCTGTTGAGTGAGCATGTGTCCTGTGTGCCCGTCACATTCAAAATGACTGAGCAAGTAGAGCAAGAAACCTGCCTCAAATTTTGTGTTAAGCTTGAACATTCCTCCATGGAAACTATTTGGATGATTCAGAAGGCTGCAGCTATGGGCAGCTGGTGATTGGCAGCTTCATCACAACAGCATGCCCACTCATGCATCACGTTTTGTGCAGAGTTTTTGGCAAAACATCAAACTACCCAGGTGACTCAGCCCCCTCCTACAGCCCAGATTTGGTGCCCTGTGACTTCTGGCTTTTCCCAAAACTGAAATCACCTTTGAAAGAAAAGAGATTTCAGACCATTGATGAGATTTAGGAAAACACGACGGGGCAGCTGATGGTGATTGGGAGAGCTGTGTGAGGTCCCGAGGTGCCTACTTTGAAGGGGACTGAGGCTTCAATGTCCTGTGTACAATGTTTCTTGTATCTTGTGTCTTCTTCAATACATGTCTCTAATTTTCATATTACATGGCTGGATACCTTCTGGAGAGACCTCATATATGTATGTGTATATACATGTATGTGTGTATATATACATGTGTGTATATGAGTACATATACATATGAGTGTGTGTGTATTTATAGAGAGAGAGAGAGAGAAATATTGGAAGAAAAAACTACAGACAGTTGTATTATAGCAGGGGCTATAGAGGATTTTTCCTTTGTAAATTGTGATGAATTCTGCCTTTCTGACTATTTCTGAACAACTGTACAAGCGTGACTTCCGAAAGGCAAATCCACTCCATGCCCAAGGTCAGCTGCCAGCCTGTGAACCGGCTGTGAGCTCCCTGGGCTGGGTTGAGTGCCCATCCCATCCCAAGCCCAAGTCTGCCAGTCTTAACAACCCTGTGCATGAATAAATGAGTGAGTGAGTAAATGAATGAGCACCACTTTGTTCTCCCACGGGTTCAAGTGCATCGTGGGGGAAGACAGCTGCCATGTTGTGAGGATGCTCAAGCAGCCCCGCAGCCCTGAGGCCACATAGGGAGGGGCTGAGGCCTCTGCCAACAGCCACATGGGGGCGCCATCCCAGAAGCACGTCCTCCAGCCTTTAGGTGATGCAGCCCAGCCAGGGTCATGACTGCAGCCTCTCGAGAGATCCTGAGCCACAACAGCACAGTGGAGCCACTCCCAAGCCCCGGACCTCAGAAACCGTGAGATAATAACTACTTGTTGCTGTTTCAGGCCGCTAAGCTTTGGGGTACTTTCCTACACAGCAGCAGGTATCCAGCGCTGTTAGTTCTCAGGGAAATGCGCCAGCCTGCGGCCGGATGACGGCCATCTCCTCCAGGAGCTTCCATCCAACAGGGGCTGCGGTGACCTTCTCTTGCCCGGAGACACTGCCTTTGTCACTTAGCTTTTCACAGTGAAACCATCCATGTGTTTTTAAAAACATGCACGGTGCACCTACACATGTGATAAAACTAGATGAAAAGCCCGGAAGTGATGCTCAAACGCATCAGCACACTGGCTGCCCCAGTGGTGGCGCATGATTCCGTGCTCGTGCGCGTTACCCTGGACACCGGGCGTGTTCCTCCAGGTCCTCGCATTTCCCAGGGGACTGAGAGCGGTCTGTATCCCTGCTCGCAGCTTCCCGGCCCCTCCCTCTCCTCAGCGATCCCGTGCCTCCACGGCTTCCAAATGCTCGCAAAGTGGAATATTGGGGGTTTTAAAGAAAAAGATTAAACATTTTTCTCTGGGCATTATTATTATTAATAATAATAATTATTATTATAGAATTGTTATTATATAATTATTACAATTATTATAGTTGTTGTTGTTATTATTATTATTATGTAGGATGAGAACACTTCCCAGAAGATCTGCCCCCGCAGTGAGGTTGAAGTGCGCACTGCAGCATTACCAGCCAGACAGGCTTTGCGCCGGACAGCAGAGCCCCCGGGCCTTCCGGACCTGAAACCCTGCCCCCTTTGACTAATAATAGGCAGAGTGGGATAGTAAACTTTCTCTATTTAAAGTAAGCTTTCTGTTAGAACATAATGCATAAAAAGAAATGCACAAATCATACATGATGGGCTTGCTAAATTTTCATAAGCAAACACACCTGTGTCACCACTCAGCCCAGAATGTTACCCCCTTCCCACCTCAAGCCTCCTAGTGGCCATCCGGGCCTTTCCGACGCAGCCCCTGGGTTAGGGCTGCCTGGGATGGCCTTCCCTCGCAGCCCTTGATCCCATTCGCATGTGTCAGGTAGGGCAGGGGTCTCAGGGTCTGGGCAGTTCTTCGTAGTATTTCCTGAGAAGGGGTAAAACACAGCACAGCATTCTGCAGATGCCGCAGTGGACGGGAGGGGCTGACAGGCACTCAGCTGGATGGCAGGAGCCAACTGCACAGAAGAAATCAACACATAATCGACCAAATGGGGTATGTAAGTCATGGCTGAGCCTCCCTTTGAGGAGGCGGAGCTTCAAAATATGGACCCCTGTCTCCTCTACTTCCTGTAAGTATGGTAAATAAAACCACCGAGTTACAAGAATGCCTCGTTTTTGAATAGAACACCCCAAGTGAAAACTCTCAGTTCTGCACCGTGGCGGCTCTCCCACCAGCGATCAGGCTCTCTAAGGGCTGGGGCAAAGTCCCTCCTGCTGACCACTCTGAGTCCCTACTGGGTAGGGGTAGGGGCGAACACCTGGCTCGGCTGAGGGGCTCCATCACTTAGCCTGACTGACTGTAAAGCCAGAAAAGCCGGCGTTCATGCTGCCTGTCACCGCCAGGGGCAACAAGCCGAAACCAGGATTGATTTTTTTTTCTTTTATCTTTTTAAAGTGGGATGGGTGGTGGTGGTTGGTGGTGGGGGTGAATTTTTATGGGTGCTTTGTTCAGATGGCCAGCAATCTGAGAAGATGGTGGGTTATGTTCCCTACAAGACTTATGTTTCATTTCAAGCCAACTTTGTTTATAAGGAGGAAAGAGTGCAGTTCCAGAGACTTGAAACTCAGGAGAAAGGTTAATCAGATAGAAGCTACAGGGAGAGCGGCACTTTCCCTAGCCTCCTGTCATCTGTTGGCCAGTGGCACTTTATCTGTGTTCTAGGTGATTCATTCTTTATCTGTGTCCTGGGAGGGTGGTATCTCTCCCTGGAACCCCGAGGCTCAGACACTATGCCTGGAGCACAAAGGTCGGATAGCTTGTGGTCTCCTGGCCTAGGGGTGGGTCATACCTTCAGCTCCTGAAATAGTGGCTTTTTACATTTGTTCATCACTAAGCTTATTAATTATTACCTAAAGCTAAAATTTTCCCACTCTTGAGTTCCCCCATCAACTGGACCCTCTGACCCCAGGCGCCCAACCCCACATGCTGCCTGGTGTGCAAGAGTTTTCCAAGGGTGAAGGACACATTCACTGAAGTAACGAATAAATAAATGCTGGCTGCGGTTCCTCTTAATCCCACTGGGCATCTTAACTGGAGGCCCCCTCTCAGCGGACTCTCAACTACAGCTGGAAGGTCATCACTGCAAGAGGGCTGCTTGCGGCCATGAACTTCCTAAGCCACAAAGTTAAAATAGGCCTGGGCCTAGAATGACGACTTCTGCACGTTCCTTTTGCAAAGAGGTCTGTGTCTGCGTGACCGGCCTCAGGTCTGGCTATATGCTATGGGCAAGCCGTTCCTAACGCCTTGAAAAGCTCCGCTAGGTTGGGTTACCAACACCTGGACTATTTTAGAATGGACCCTCAATAAACGGATGCCTTTGCTGAACAGGTTTCAAAACTTAAAAAGCGGTTTGCCAAATTCCGCCACGGTCGCAGATCCCTACTAGTGGTGGTGCTGGCCATCCCGGGACGCTGGGGACAGCTGCGGGCACTTTCCGAGCGGTGGCGCTGGACCCCCGTCGGTCGTCCCACTGGCTTGGGCAGCGGTGACCTCACACGAGGACGAGGGCGGGGCCGGGGCGGGGCGGAGGCGGGACCCGGGAGAGCGTGCCGCCTGGGCAGAGAGCAAGTTGCCCGACTCGGCGCCACCATGGCCACCGTGGACCTGGAGAAACTGCGGATGTGCGGGGCCGGCAAGGCCATAGGCGTGCTGACCAGCGGCGGCGACGCTCAAGGTGGGCGGGGTGCGGGGACTGTCGCAGGCGGGCGGGGGGCGCCCACCTGTCTCCGGGCTACTCAGCGCGCGCCTGCCACCGTCGGCCAGGACCTGGGGTCAGCGACTTCCACCGTCCGGGGTCAGCGACTTCCCTTGTCTGGCGCCTCCAGTCGCCCTCCTGTCCCTAACCCTCCTCATCGGTTTCCCAGCCCTCCCCGACGCGCCCGATGGCCCGCGTACGTGCTGCGCGCCACGGCTTCCGCGCCCCGCCCTCGCGCGCCCGCGGAGGTGTGTCTGCTCTTCGGCAGTGGCCCGGGGCTATTGCGCGCGGGGCAGGCGCCGGGACTGGCCGCTGTCTCCCCTCCTGCCGACCGGGAGGCTCCTCACCCCGCTTCCCGGTGGCACATGTCTGGAGACCTGTTTCCTGAAGGCCGTGCAGCTGGGCAGATTCCGGAATTCCTTGAGAACCAGGCTCTTCCTGGTTATGAAATGAGACCTGGGGACACTTTGAGTCCTCCAACCATGGCTTCCAGGGCGCCTCTGACGCGGGCATCCCTCCACTCCTCCCCCACCTTTGTCCCGGCGGGCAGGGGTGGAGGTAGCATTCTACCCAGACCAGCCCCTCAGTCTCCTTTTGAGGCCTAGTGAGGAAGAGAGTACCTTGGGGAGGTGGCTTGGGGCTTGGGAGTTTCCTTTAGCTCAGGCCTGTTCTCACACCCCTGTAGAGGGAAAGCCCAAGGCGCTGGCCTGTCAGGGTCCTGCAGTCCAGGCTTGGCAGAGATGAGCAGGTGCCTTGCCTGGGGGTGGGAGGCTATCCCAGCAGCACCCTCCCACCACCACCACCTGGCAGCCTAGTCTTGTCCTGACCACTGTTTTTCAGCGCCTCTGACCTGGGATGGCCAGTTTGGCACCTGTGGTGCTGGGCCCAGGTGGCTACACCCTGAACCCTAGGAGAGATCTTAAGTAGATGAGGAGGGAGGGCTGGGAGGGACGGAGCCAGCACCCTCAAGCTGCGCAGCTGGTCTTGGTCTGCCTCCCTCCAGATCAGAGAGCGTGGACACACACCCCTCCCCCACCTCCCTGCCTCAGGCCCAGGACTCCCCATTCCCCACTCGGAGACAGAAAGAAGCTTTCACAAGCCAGGGAAGGAAGAAAGAATTGGCCTCTGTGTCCCCACCTGCAAGAGGCCCTCCTGAGGATTCACGCTGAGCCCTTAGTGCCTGGTGTCCTCCTGAACCCCCACAGGCCCCGGGCGGCCAGAGCACTTGCTGCCTGTCCTCTCTACAACATGGCCAGGCAGCCCAGGCTGGGGTGAGCGGGCTCGGAGGGTAGCCTTGGGGAAGACTCATCATCCTGTGAGATTAGACTGTGAGAGAGGGCACACCCTGGGAGGGCCAGACCCACCTCACCAGACAGGCACAGAGGGGCCAGTGAGGCCCCGACTCCCATGGCTGGTGAGGGCAGAGCAGTCTCCACCCCACGCTGGCGCCTGCACGGTGGAGACAACAGCACCCAAGGGGTTGGGAGGACAACACATGCATCTACATCAGGGTGCAAAGCCTGTCTGGTGGCCCTGGTGCCTCTCACAGAGTGGGCCGCGCTTCCTGGACACGGCTGGAGTGTGGCCGTCAGCACGCCTGCTGTCTGGCCTTCACGCCTTTCTCTGATGTGTCACCCCTCCCCCAGAGTGCCAGCAGCCTCCACGCCTCTCCTGTGTGTGACCTCCAACCTGCAGACACGGTGCTAGGCGTGGTTTCTGGCTGGAGCTGCACCGGGAAGGACCGCACAAACGTCCCCAGTTTAGGGTTGTGCCGATGCCGGGAGGAAGACTCGGGGCCAGTGGGTACAGTGGCAGAACGTAGCCTTTCTGCTTCGTAAGTTCTGGAACCAGTCAGTAGGTGCGCCCCCCACCTGGCTCCCGTCGCTGCTCCTGTGATCCGGCTCCAGCTGTGGGTGCTTAGGCTGTCCTCAGGCTCACTCTGTGGCCTTTCACATAAAGGCTGACCTCATGGAGACCTGATGGTACCACGTGTGGCCTCCCGAGGCTGCCTGCCTGGGTCCCTCCCGCCTGTGCCCTCCAACATCTGTCCTCTTTTGCCCTGTGAGTGTCCTCCCTGGCTGGCGCTGGGCTGACAGCAGCCAGGCTGAACAGGCACCCTGGTGTGCGCTTGGCCCGAACGCTGTGGTCTGCCGCTGTTGGAATGTGCGCACCAGCCCACCTCACGGAGCGGAGGGCCGGACTCAGGTCCCCGTGGGTCTGGCACTGACCAGCCCTGTGACCTGACCCAAGCACTTCCTTTGGGCCTCAGTTTCTCCTTTTGTAAACAGAGGGGGAGGAGGCAAGACCGGCCACCTGGCAGGTTCCTTCTAGTCAGCCTGGCAGAGGTGTCCTCTGCTACCTCAGGGACCTTAGTGACCACAGGAAGTGTCAATAAGCTGAGGGATGACAGTTGTTCAAGGATGTCAGGAGACTGGGCGGAAATAATGGGAGACTGGTCAAATAGCCCACCCTGCCCACCACCCTACCCCACAGCTGCCCCCTGTGAGGGGCCCCCTCCCTGCCCCTAAAGAATAGAACCTGCCTTGTCCTGTGGATCAGCAGGACACTGATGTCCTGTATTTGCAGGTGAGGGCTTAGCCTCCGGACTCCCCTCCCCATCTTGTGGGTCCCAGCCAGGCTGTGTCTATGTCACCTGTTAATGGAGTGTCCTGCTGAGCCTGGTGTCATTTCACAATCACCATCTTGTATGTTTTGTTTTTCTGTGAACTTCCTGTGATAAAGTCACAAACACATCGACCTCTCTCACTTTGGTGGCATCGTGGATTTCATCCAGCAGGAAGTCATGGGATGCACCTCCTGTTCCTGTCGGAGGGGAGGGGGTCTCGTGTTCCCTCCGCTGGCACACGAGCTGCTCTCCTGCCCACTCTTCTCACTGGCCCAGGGATTATTTTGAGCAAGAAAAGCAGATGAAAGGGCTGCTGTCTCCATGGCATCCGGTTCTGTTGGGGGTGTTCTTTTCCAAAGGGCTGAAAATGTTACTCTACTCTTGGGGTCCCTGGAGTCCACCAGGCTGGCTAGTGAGGTGGACTTGCTCCCAGGCTGGCCTGTGCAGCAGCTGGCCAAGTCAGGGGTGGGTGACCGGAGAGGTGTCTGGATGCGACCATGGATGTGAGTCCTTGGCCACTGCCCTTCCACCCCACCCACTGTCCTCTCCCTGTTCCCAACTGCTGGTCTCCCTCCTGCCTGCCCACCGTGAGGCTTGGACCTTAAGCCTGCAGCGGGCCCAAAGTGGCCTCACCAGCGGGGGTGGCTGGGGAGGCAGGTGCCCTGGAGTAGACCGCCTGCTGCCACGCTGGTGCCCACTGGGGCAAGGATGGGGGCGACTGCAGGAAGCGTTACTGTTACCCCATCTTCCTCAGCACCCCCATCCCACCTGTGAAGGCAGGGTGGGCAGGGGAGCCTGCAGCCCATGGGCCCCCCGACCATGGACAGTAACTTTTGAGCTTCCAATCTGGGCTCCTGGGGCAGCCCAGCTGTCTGGGGGGGAGGTGGGGTGCTCTCCAGCTCCTGCCCCCAATGTCAGCCTCTGCTACCCTACTTCCATGCACTTGAGGGACATGAGCCATTCATGATTTATTTAGAAATGGGCTTCTCTGGTTACAGCCCCGTGTGGAAGCTGTGAGTGTGGCCCCTGTGCCATTTCTGCCCTGACGCCTGGATGCCCCACACCAAGAGCCCTGGGCAATGCATGTTGGGTGTCCAGCAGCTTGGTTGCAGGTGGGGACAGGGCTGTGCCTGAGGAGGGGTTGGGTACCCTACGCTGCTGGGGCTCTGGTAGGTTCCTACTGTCCGTTTGGGATGTGGGTTTCTCACCTGTAGACAGGGACAGTGCCAAAGCCTGCTGTCATGGCAGCCCAGGGCCCTGAGCCTCAGGGGCCGAGCCCGCTGGGTCTTCCTGGGGTGCTGTCTGTGTGGCCCTCCCTGTGTCATCTACGTGCTGTCCACTCCCCTGGGCCTGGCCTTCTGGGCCAGAGACTGGTGAGGTATGTGTCACCAGGACAGAAGTCGAGAGTCCTCATGATGGAGTTGCCATGGGGACCACACAGGATGCGAGGGACCCTGGCAGCCATGGTGCTCCAGCAGGACACCCGAGCAGAGGGGCACTGCCCGCCTTCATGAGCTCAGGGACCTGGACAGCGGGGGCTCCTGGGGGGCCCAGCCACACTGGCGTTTGTAGAGGCCTCCAGGGAAAGGGCTCTCGAGAGCTGAGGACAGACCACAGGATGTGTGTGTGTGCTCTGGCTCGGTGCCAGGGACCAAGGCGGGGGAGCATGGGGCTGGATGAGGCCTGAAGTGATGGGACATTTGCACACACCTGGTGGCCACACTCAGGCTGGGTCAAGCCAGATGGGGAGTGTCCTGGCTCAGCTCTGGGGCAGCTCACTTCCAAACGCCCCGAAGCTGAAAGGATTGGGCTTCACCCTGGGACCTGGGGCTGGGCCTCCCACTCTTGGCCCAGCGCTGCTCTAGGGTCCCAACATCTGTGTGTCTCTGCTGACGGTGTCACCTGACTTCCTCACAGGTATGAATGCTGCCGTCAGGGCTGTGACGCGGATGGGCATCTATGTGGGAGCCAAGGTCTTCCTCATCTACGAGGTAAGGCGAGGCAGGGGGCGGGCCCACACTGGTGGGCTCCATGTGCTCAGCAGGGAGTCAAGGGGGACCGAGGGGCTACACCTGCCTTGTCGTACAGTGGTCACTTGTGGTTCAACGTGAGGCTTAGGCC
>VMDR010000300.1:211078-278884 GCA_007922815.1 Macrotus californicus
CCCCCCCCCCCCCCCCCACTCCGGCACCCCTTACATACACACGGCCTGTGAATCCTGCAGGTGACAGCAGCAAACAGCCCCTTTGGACCAAGTGGCAGAGTATTATTCTCTTTTGTTCTAGTCAAACTGGTGCCCCCTTGGCCTCATCCCCCACCAAACCCCTGTGTCACATTTGGGGCTGACTCAGACAGACACACACACGGTGGAATTCCTCCATTGCCTTGTGGTTTTCTGGAGGCACTATTTTGTTTTCAGTTTTTAGGCAAGAAGTAGCAAAGCCCGGCCTGTCTGCTCTCCCCGTGCCTCCCTCCTCACCCTGTGGGCTGTCCCTGCCCCTGCCCCTGGCCCCACGTTGGCCCGGGCCACACCCAGCCTTGGCTGCAGGAATAGATGAGCAGCAATTTGCAGGCCCCTCTCTCCTGCAGCGCTCTGACCCTCAGATGGGGCTGAGACCCTGCAAAGCCCCAGCTTCTCTTTGGGAAGCAGGTCTTCTCAGAGTCTCAGCTGCCGGACAGGGGGGGCCCACACCCTGATAATGGTCTAGAGTCTCCTGGAGGACAGGGGAAATTCTCCAGGGAGTGGCCTAGATTTTGTGGCCTCCAGGCAGGGAGGCGGGTCCAAGCCCTGCCTGAGGTTGTCCACATGTGACACATGCATCCCTTCCCCTCCTTGACCCTCAGTTTCTTCTTCCGTTAAGTGGCGATACCGATTCCTTCTCTGTGAAGTTAGGGCACAGAAGCTAATGCAACGTTGTGACTTAAAGCACTTTCCACAGCAAACACCGAGAAGGCTCAGTGGATGGGAGTGGCTTTCACTCACCCAGGAGCCGAAACTGGACCTGTGGGCTCCGAGTTGACACAGAATTGCTGCCAGCAAGGCACGTGGCCTGCAGCTAGTTCTGGGGCTGCCGGGGGCCTGCCCTGGGTGGGGGAAGGGAGGAGAGGTGGGGAGGGTTGAGGTGACACAAAGTGGATCGAGTTGTGCAGAGACATTCTAGAAGGTTCCAAGGCTAGGAGAGGAGGGTTGTGTCTGTGAGGTTTTTCTTGAAATAGTGTTTAATTTTTCAGTTACAGCTGACATACAATATTATATTAGTGTCAGGTGCACAATCCAGTGGTTAGACATTTATCTAACCTACAAAGTGATCACCCTTACAAAGCTAGTACCCGTTTGACACCATACATAGTTATTACAATACTATTGTCTGCTGAGTCTGCCCCTCAAGGGTGTCCCTTATGGGGAGGGGTGGTTGGTGCTTTGATGTGGTCTGAGGCTGTCCACTGGGGGCGCGGGCTCTGGGGCCTCCTGGGGGGTGCAGACCTGGTCAGCTGCTGCCTGTGTCCTGCCTGGGGACACCCTGTGTGAGCTACAAAACGATCTGCAGATGGCTGCTGCTTGTGCTGGGCTTGGAGGTGCCTGAGACAGGCCAAGCTGTGAACCAAGGCCGGCTGCTGCTCGTGCCGGGCCTAGGGCTGCTTAGCGAGAGGCACGGGCACGCTGAGGCCAGATGCTGCCTGATTAAGAGATTTTAGGAAAGTCCGCAGCATGAACCAAGGCAGGCAACTTGTATGGAAAAGTCATTGGAAATGGCTTGAGTGGGCCCAAAAGTTGGGTGGGGAGGGGTCTCAGGGAATCACCAGGGTGGGGCAAACAGCGTTAACCAGGTTGGTGGAGGTTCAGATATGGTGCCCACCTGTCCGCTCTGTGGGACTGGGGACTCTCAGCAAAGGAACAATGCCCTCTGCCAGCACTTCTGTCTGGGAGAAAGCTGCCCCTTCAGCCCTCACCCTGATGCCACACAATTCAGTTCCTCCTTAAGTGTCTCTGGTGCCTTCCAAGCTGCTGCCCCAGTGCTGGAGCTCAGAGGGAGTGACAGGCCCCCGAGTAAGTCCATGCAGGGGCCCTGAGGAGGAACTGCCTGGGACTCCAGAAGCCCTCCATCTCTGCCACAGTCCCCGCTGGTTTCCACAGCCAGAGTCATAGGGACTTCTCTTTCCAGGACTGGAACTGTGGGCAGAGGGCCTGGTGTGGGGCTGGGACCTCTCACTCCTCAGGGGGACCTCCACAGCTGAGACATCCCTCCTGATTTTTAGCCACCACACATGGGTGTGGGGCCCATCTTGATGTGGCTTCTTCTCTCTGTCCCCAGTTATAGGCCTCTGTTCGGCGAGGTTTCGGGCGGTTCTGAGTGATGGTGGTTCTGCAGTTACCTTGTAGTTCTGACGTGGTTGTGGGAGGTGGTGAGCTGCCGTCTGCACTGCCGGCTGTGATCTCCATCCCATGCGTGCGAAACTCAGCAGTAGTGACATTCTGGAACTTACAAGGCTAGATCAAAAAAAGTCTAGAGCCTTCTCCCAAGTCTCTTAGCATGGAGGTTTGCAGGGAGCCAGCTGCCATATCAGAAGTCCAACCACCCCGAGGAGGCCGTGCTGCGAGGGTGGCCTAAGCTAACCACAGGGAGAGGTCTGCTCAGTTCCCAGTTGTTCCAGCCCTCGTAGCCCAGGCACGTGATCCTGGAGGCTGAGAAGCCCTGTGATCTGCCGTCTGCAGGCTACAGGACCAGGAACGCTGGTGGTGTGAGTCCCACTCCCAGTCCAGTCCCGAAGGCCTGAGAGCCAGGAGCACCGATGTCCAAGGGCAGGAGGAGGTGGGGTCTCAGCTCCGACAGAGACTTGAGACTCTGTCGTCTTGAGACTTTGATTCGAGCTGGTGTGCAGGGGGTGGGCAGGGGCCAGGCTGGCACTGTGCCCGGGCCCTGTGCCCGATCCTGGGTTTTATAGATGGAGATCTGCCTGTTGGTGGAGTTGCTGGCTCCAGGCAGTGCCTGCCCTGGATTTTCAGGCCATTTTCCTGTTTTTCTGTGCAGGAGCAGTGGTGACAGGGCTAGCTTGTGTCCTTGTGGTCAAATTCCTGACCAAAGGGTTGGGGAGAGGGGGGAAGAGGGAGGGAAGGGAATGACATAGCCTGGCCTAAGTGGCTGAAGGTAGCTTGGTGGTCCCCAGACTGGGGGTCTCACTTCTCCTGTGGCCCTGAGGACCTTCTTGTAATTCTGGTTCCAGGCAGGATGGGCACCCGCTCGCCACCTCGGCCTGGGCT
The DNA here is from genome assembly GCA_007922815.1 of Macrotus californicus. Taxonomy (NCBI): domain Eukaryota; kingdom Metazoa; phylum Chordata; class Mammalia; order Chiroptera; family Phyllostomidae; genus Macrotus; species Macrotus californicus. Next base: position 214,175 of record VMDR010000300.1, read on the forward strand.
GTAGGCCCTGAGCTGGAGAAACATTCCTCCCTGGGGCCTCACTGTACCCTCCCACGTGTAGTGCCCCACCTCCACTCCCAGCGGTGGGAGCATTTGCCTCACCCTCGCTCCACGGCTTGTGGCTCAGGACCCTACAGGCCTGGGTGACAGAACAGCAAGGCTGGAATGGCCCAAGGGAGGAGGCACAGGGGGGGTAGATTCTCAGAGCTGAGCTGGGCTCCAGTGCCCAGCAGGAGCAGTGGCTCATCCATTACTTCACTGGAGGGGCTGGAGGGCTGCCTGGGGGAGGCGGCCCTGCTTATCTTAGCTTGGTGGTGTCTTGTCTTTTCACCATTTATAAAATACTCCTGTCCTCTCTCCAGACTGTATAAAGAACTACTGATAAGAAAGGAGTAGCCACACAGTAGAGGAAATGGACAGCTGACCAGGCACTTCTCACAGAGGTGGTCCAGATGGCAGTGGCTTATGTCATAGACAAACAGCATGTGGTCACCAGGGAAATTTGACACACTGCCACCCACAGGGACCCGCATGTAGCCGAGGATGAAGACTAGCATGCCTAGCTCTGTGGGGTGGAGCACCCGGAAGCCCGGCTGCGTGGCTGGTGGGCGAGGAGGCCAACAAAGCCCAGCAGGTGCCTGTGAGCCGCCGATGGCAGCTCGCACGCCCTGCACTCAGGAGCCCTCGTGCAGGGGATGTGTGTGTTCTCAGCAGCCTTATTTCTAAGAGTCTCAAGCTGCAGACCCCCACTTGTCTGTCATCAGTGGACAGATCATGACGCTGGGGCGTGCCCAGCGGTCTGGGGGACAGCAGTGAGCTCAGACACAGCTGTGCGCAGTGACGTGGGGCTCACAGGTGCCAGGCTGAGGGCAATCCAGACACTGGAGCGGACACTGCTGTCATTTCTATATCTAATTGAGGCCTTTAGGAGGCAGGGCCGTGGGTTCCTCTTGGAAGGAGAGTCCTGGAAGGGCAGAGGGCTGCTGGGCGCTGGGTTGCTGGGCGCTGGGCACGGTGACCTGGGTGTGGCTTGAGGACACTCACCAAGTGGGCCACTTGTGACAGGAGCACATTGCCCTGTGAGTTACACTGTGTAAAACACCCTCGCCGGCCCTGCAGAGGTGTTCTGGAAGGCCCATCTGGGCACCCTGGCCTCACCCCCTGACAGCTAGCCCCTGACTGTTGGCCAACCCCGGCTTCATCATCCAAGGCCCTGGGGTGGTGGGGGCGGGGCGGGGGGCAGGACCTGGTAGTCAGGACCCATGGGCCTACTTCCTGCCCACCAGGGTTTTGGCCAGGTTCCCAGTACCCTGCTCACAGATGAGGGGGTTGTCCGGCTGCTGTGGGCTCCTGTCTCATGCCTGTGCTCCCTGGTTTCAGGGCTACGAGGGCCTCGTGGAGGGAGGCGAGAACATTAAGCCAGCCAACTGGCTGAGCGTCTCCAACATCATCCAACTGGTAAGGTCCGCGTGAGCCCTTTGTATCTGTGAGCACGAGTGTGCACACCCAGATGCATAAACACGGGCACACAGGTGCTCAGGGACGCTAGTGCAGAGGCACTGCCCGTCTAGCCGTCTAGGCTGACCGTGGCATGTCTCCACTCCAACAGTTCACCCTCAGTTGCAGCTCAGGGTGCAGGGGAGGGGAGGACGTGGCACAGCATCTGAGTGGCCTCTTTGCAACTGGCCTCCCAGTGACCAAGGCCAAGGTTTCCCTCCAGCTTACTGAGGGCAGGGGGCAGGCACCTTGCTGGGCCAGGACTCCTAGGAGTGGTGGCTTTTGAACCATATCTCTGTGGGGAAACCCTCATTCTCACACAGAGCTGGGACAGCGGTGCAGGCATTTGTCACCTGTTTATCCCAGGCCATCAGGTGACACCTAGCTTATTCAAGTGGCTGGTCATCAGTCGTGAGGCACAAATGGGTCAGTGGGAGCAGTGGACAGATGGGCCTGGAACCCTAGCGTCCTGGTGCAGGCCTCGTCCAGGCCCGGCCAACCCCGAGGAGACCACCCACCGCTCCTGCCCAGAGCAGATGTCAGTGATGGGCTGGGCTCTCTGGGCATCTGGGGACAGAGTGGGTTTACCACCCTGGCCCTTGTTGGTGCAGCAAACAAGCAGGGGGTCAGGACAGCCACTGGGGCGGCCACAGGGTGCTGTAGGGGCAGAGGAAGGAGGGTTTGGGTTCTGCCTCCAGGGTGACGCCACTGGGCCAGCCCGTTTACTCCTGGGGCCTGGCCCAGAGTGTCCCAGGAGTGGCATGGCAGGGGAGGGGATGGGGCTCTTCATTCTGGCGGTCCGTCCGGAGCACAGTGGGCAGACAGATGTGTGGGGAGGGCTCCTTGTGGAGCCCGGTGAAAGCTGAGCAGGGAGCTGTCATGTGAACATTGGCCCGAGTTGCCACAAGCCTGTCCCCTGGGGCTCAGGGTTCTCCCCGTGGTGTTGCCTGGCCTGTGCACACGCGTGTGCGCTCAAGTATGTGTGTGTGTGTCCACACCCATGTGGCCCCTTAGTTTTCAGAGCCTGCTCACTTCGTTCCCTTGTTTGAACTTCCCAGTCCTGACAGGTGGATACTCTCCTCCTCATCCATTCGAGGAGGAAGGCCAAGGGAGGAGGGGACACCTGCCCAGGCTTCTCCAGGAGGCCTTGGACTTCGTTCTCTCAGTTCTGCAGGGTCCTCCAGAGCCCCCTTGCCCAGTACCAGGTCCCTACAGTGTCCCTGCGGGGCCCCTGCTGCCCCGTTGGCCAAGGCTCCTGTCCCCTTTGCGCAGGGTGGCACCGTCATCGGCAGTGCGCGCTGCAAGGCCTTTACCACAAGGGAGGGGCGCCTGGCAGCAGCCTACAATCTGGTCCATCGCGGCATCACCAACCTGTGCGTCATCGGTGGGGACGGCAGCCTCACAGGAGCCAACATCTTCCGCAGCGAGTGGGGCAGCCTGCTGGAGGAGCTAGTGAAGGAAGGTGGGGTGGGGGCCAGGGCCGGCTTGGGGGGGGGGTGGGGAGGGCGCAGAGGCTACAGCACCTGCCTTGGTTGCTGGGCAGCGGGTGCAGGCAGGATGAGGGGAGGCGGGCGAGAGTAGTGGGCCTGGCCCAGCTGAGGTCGGGACCACCCTGGGCGGCTGCAGGAGCTATGGGCTGGGTTTGGCTGGTTGAGCCGGAGTCCCTGGAGCCCAGCATCAGGGACCGCCAGGCCTGGTGGACGGCAGCCCCAGGCTGACTCGCCCCACACTGTGTGGCCAGTCTTGTCTATAACTCATTCTCAGGTGTGGGTTGCAGACTGTCATCGTTTGCAGAATCGTAATAGTTAACATTCGGTAACACCCAAGGCACATAGTCACAAGGTTGCCAGTTGGGAAGCGACCTCTTGAAATTCAGTCTGTGCCACGTGTGCAGGGCCTGGGAATAAGGGGCACAGTCACTCTCTAAGGGGGCCCCGGAGGTCTCCTGCTTGGGGTGAGGAGCCTGTACTCAGCTTTAGGGGTTCAGCAACCCCCTCCCCCCTTGGGAGTCCTGTGGCAGGACTCAGGTAGGGGGAAGCCAGGCCTGGGGACCTACCCGGGCCACACTGCCGGGTGGACAGCGGGAGAGGTGGGGTCTCTTGCTCCGTGCTGTGGCCAGTGGCCTCAGCTGGCCCCCTCTGCTGCTTCCCAGGCAAGATCTCGCAGAGCGTGGCTCAGACCTACTCGCACCTGAACATCGCTGGGCTGGTGGGCTCCATCGACAATGACTTCTGTGGCACTGACATGACCATCGGCACGGACTCGGCCCTGCATCGCATCATGGAGGTCATTGATGCCATCACCACCACCGCCCAGAGGTGAGCTAGGCCCACTGGCCACGGGACCCAGCCTGGCCTCCAGGCGAGCAAGCTGGGGACCTATTCTCCTGGCGAGGGGTGAGGCTGCCAGTCTGCAGGGCCAGCAGGGGCCCTGGGGTGATGGTGCATCCCAAGTGGGGTGGGGTGGGGGATTGGTCATTGGACTGCTGCTGGCCAGTGATGGCCAGGCCCGGGCAAGGTAAATGGCCTTCAGCTTTAGCAGCAGAGGTCAGTGAAAACCAGCCCGAAGGCCTTATTTTGCTTGGACGCTTGGCTGCCCTGGGAATAAGAAGGGCCATCTGCCCATCTGCTGCTCCCGTGATCACTAGGACACTCGGGCACTCCCAAGGCAGAGCTGGGCCGTGGGTAGTATGGCTTGGTCCCTGTGGCTCGAGGGCGGCTGTTTCCGCCGGCCTGAGGCTGGGCTGGGATCCCAGCTCACGGAGGCTCAACACTGATGCCTCTGTCCCGTTCCTGTCCACAGCCACCAGAGGACCTTTGTGCTGGAGGTGATGGGACGGCACTGCGGGTAAGGGGGCCGCCTGGGTCCCCGGGGGGTGTGGAGACAGCTGGAGCAGGAGTCGGGCGTGGCGCCTCTGTGGCACCTGGCCCAGGGCGGGCGCTTGCAGGCAGGACAGAGGCGGTGAGGCCCAGGTGGCACGGGTCTGGGGTCCAGGCTGCTGGGTCCAGCCCTGAGCAGGTGGCCTTCCCCTCCTCTAGGTACCTGGCCCTGGTGTCTGCCTTGGCCTCGGGGGCCGACTGGCTGTTCATCCCCGAGGCACCCCCCGAGGATGGCTGGGAGAACTTCATGTGTGAGAGGCTTGGCGAGGTGAGTGTGAAGGGTCTTCTCACCTGTAACCATTTGCCTTGTCCCTCTGCCTTGTCCCAGAGGGCCCTCTTCCTCCTTTGCTACCCACTGCCCCATTCCCAGGCCCGCAGCAAAGCAACTCCCCAGCCTGCCCCTCCCTGCTCCCAGGAGGGCCAGGGGGTCCCTGCGGGCCTCTCCTCACATGAGTTGTGGGCCCTTCGGTATGGACCTCAGGAAGGGCTGGTGGGTGGCAGCTGTGTGGGAGCAGGTGATCAAGGTCACTGAGCCCGGGATGTCTCTGACCCAGACCCGAAGCCGAGGGTCGCGGCTGAACATCATCATCATTGCTGAGGGCGCCATTGACCGCAATGGAAAGTCCATCTCATCACACTATGTGAAGGACGTGAGTGTGGAGGGGCCCCCAGAGCTGCCTGGGTCGTGTGGGTGGGATGGAGGTGGGGCCTGGTGGGTTGGGCCCCTTTATCTTCAGTCCCCAAGCACTCTTGCTGGGGCTCTTTCCCAGGCACAGGAGGCTCATGGAGGGCTTCCTCAGTGACAGCCGGATGGGGGGTGCTTGGGGCTGTCCCAGAAGTCCTGCCCCAAAGGCCAGGGCTTCCCTCCACACCCAGTGGGAGCCCTCCACCCACTGGTTTCCAGTCTGCATTCAGAGCATGTTCCTGCAGGGCCAGGCCCACCTGGAACTCCCCATTCACACACTCACCCAGAAACACACATGCAAACATACCCCTGTGCACTCACACACTCACATGGAAATGCACACAGAAACACATCCACATACACGCTGTGAGCCTGAACCCTGGGCCAGCTCTGGGGACCCTGGGGCACTGAGGTCCCTCAGACCTAGCAGGAAAGGGGTGAAGACCAGGGTTTGGGGCCTGTGAGGTGGTGAGACAGTGAGGTGGGCAGCGAACTTAAGAACCCCCTTACTCTCTCCCAATGAACAGCTGGTGGTGCAGAGGCTGGGCTTTGACACACGTGTGACTGTGCTGGGCCACGTGCAGAGGGGAGGGACCCCCTCGGCGTTCGACCGCATCCTGGTAGGTGGGGTGTTGCTCTGGTCCCCAGTGCATGTGTGTGGCTTGGGGTGTGTGCATGGGTGGTGTGTGAGCCTCTCTTCACCGTGCCTGTGCTCATGGGTGAGACTGAGGCAGGGCCCCTCCATTACTCTGTGGGGATGGGAAATGCAGACCTGGGGACCTGTGTCCCCCTCCCTGCCCCATGAGTCACTAGCTCCCGACCCTTCTGGCTTTGGCTGTGGCAGATGCCAGGAGAGGAGGGCAGGGTGAGCAGCGGCAAAGCCTGAGGCTCGGCCCTCCTGGGGTCCGATGCCTGGTGGTTTCGAGTGTGGCTCATAGCAGAGGCCGCCACAGTTCTTACCCCTGGGGGAGTCAGGTGCTGGGGAGGGGGTGTGCTGCGTTCAGGCTCGACATCCCGATGACTGCTTGGTCCCGCCTAGTCCTCTGCAAAGTTGCAGACAAATGGAGACAGGGTCTTGGGCCACAGAGGGCCCCATGGGTGGTAAAGTGCCTTTGTGTGAGGGCTGGTCACTCCAGGGTAGGGGCTGGAGATTGCCTGGGGCCAGCATGCTGGCGTGAGGCCAGATGATCTGCTCAGACCCTCGGCGAGCTGCAGCTGCCGTACTGCTCTGAGCCTGTCCCAGGGGGCAGTGTGTGCTCTCCCCAGTCCCACACAGAGCGGCGGGACCCTGGCCTCACAGAGGGGCCTTGCCGACCTGGCCAGGAACCTCTGCACCCTGCGTGAGGCCTTGGGTGCACTCGGGACAGCCTCCTGATGGTCCTGGGACATCAGGGCTGAGCACTGACCCTCCACCAAGCCTGGGCAGCAGAGATGGGCCACGGTGGGTCTGGGGTCTCCCCAGCTGGCCTGCTGTTCCATGGATGCTGGTGGAAGACACGAGATGCCTGCATTAGAGACAAAGGACCGTGCGTTGCTCACAACCAGAGCGGCAGCATTTTGTCAGGTCCCCGAGCTCTGTTCCCACAGGGTGGCACCTGCACACACAGTATGTAGAGTTACAGGGGAGAAGCCTGAGCTCAGGGAGCCCCAGGCTTCCCTGATGAGCCACCAGCACGTGCTCCTGGGGGACTGGAGCTTTCTTCTACGGCTGCTACCGAAACAAACCCGACCAGTTGGTGTCTTGCTCCCAGAGGGGCAGGAGACAGCAGAGGCCCAGGGTGCTGTCTGCAGGCGCCACAGGAGCAGAGGACCTGCCTGCCACACCTCGCTGAGCAGAGTGCAGCGATGGTGGGCCTTGCTTTCTCGCACGCCTGTCTGTTCCCGTCGGCTGTGCCAGGACCTGCCTTTGTGGTTCGTCCCCAGGGAGGGCAGTCCCTAAATGTTTCAGCTGGCCTAGCCCGCCAGCCCACATCCCCAGTGGCACACACACCAGGAAAGCCCCAACATAAAGGAGCCCCAGTTGAGAAACCGTGTCGTGGTGGAGAGAGCCCTGGAAGCCTCGTTCCAATCCCATCAGGCTGAGTGACCGTGGGCAAGTTGTGACACTGAGGCCCTGGGGTGTGGGGCCACACCGCCTCTGTAGAGCTGTGGGAGACCACGTGGAGTGGTGCTGGATGGGCTGTTGTGAATGTGGGCATATTAAGTCACCGTCTCTGTCGCCATTTGTTCTAGAAGCTTCTACCAGTACGTGTGGGGGGAGCTCTGAAAGTTGAGGGTTCTCACACGGTGTGGGTGCTGGCTCAGTGCGGCCCCCAGGGCAGAGAAGGGCCAAGCGAGTGTGTGTACATGTGTGCACGTGTGTGTCTGCATGTCTGTATGTGCCCATAGAGGGGTGGCACCTGAGCCCTGCGCCTCTCGCACTCAGAGCAGCAAGATGGGCATGGAGGCGGTGATGGCGTTGATGGAGGCCACGCCCGACACGCCGGCCTGCGTGGTCAGCCTGTCCGGGAACCAGTCCGTGCGGCTGCCCCTCATGGAGTGCGTGCAGGTGGTGAGTATTCGGCCTCCCCTGCCCCCAGATCCCCTGGTCCTTCCAGGCCCCTCAGGCCTCCCTGCAGGCTGCCTGCACAGGCCCTGCCCCCAGCCTCGCCTCCTCCATGTTAAGGTCCAGCCTGGGTGTGTGCTGCACCGCCCCCCCATACCCTCCCTGATACCTCAGGGTATCAGAAGCCAGCAGTCCTGGAGAGGCAAATGAGCATGTCTCCAAGGTGGGACGGGCCCTGAGAGAGGAGGGGGCTGAGCTGAGGCCACTTGGCTTCCCAGAGCCAGTGGCCATGGACCTACCTTGCGAATTGGGAGGTGATGCAGGCATTTGGGGCAAAGATGGGAAGGGGGAGGAGGGGACGGCTAGAGTCACTGGGTAAATTCCGGTAGACCATGTTGGGGACATGTGATGTGGCCGGAGAAGGGGCCCCCAGGAGAGGGGGTGGGAAGGGAGAGCAGAGTGGTTGAGAGGCTAGGTGTGGGGCCACTGACCCTGGTTCTGCAGGTTTGGGGGACCCTGCAGCCGAGGGTGGGTGGGCGGGTGGGCAGGTGGGAGTGGGAGATTGGGCCTCCCTGATTCTTCCCTTGGAAAAACCTCTTGCTGTGACTTCCACCAGCCCTCCTTCTGGGCAGGCTGAGCACTGGCTGTGGGTCTGGGGTCCAGATAGGCCTCAGCCTCCATTCCCAAGGCCTTGGCGGGACCCCCAGAGGCTGAGAGGGAGCCACGGTGGCTGGGAAGGACCCCGTGGCCAGGCCAGGTGGGGCCTGCTCAGTCTTGGCTAGGTCTCCCAATTGCTGGCTTTGGCAGCAGCAGCTGCTGCTGGGCAGGTCTGGGGTGGGCCCACTGAGTCAGGTGGCTGCTGTGCACGCTCCAGGCCTCCCCCAGCCTGTGCTTTCCTTTTCTTTAAGACAAAGGAGGTGCAGAAGGCCATGGATGAGAAGAGATTCGATGAGGCCATCCAGCTCCGCGGCAGGTGAGGGCCTGTGGGCAGAGGGTCCACGGCAGACTCCTGGCAGCTTGCACACGGCCACGCCCCCGCGCATAGGACATGCATAGCTGTGGAGGGGGCCTCTGAATCTCTCCTGTGACCCATCCTTCCATGTGTGTGTGGCCGAGCAGTCTGCAGTTAGGAAGGGGGCCTCAGTGGGTCCCAGGGGGGCTCAGGGGGGACCCCAGGTGGGCTGGATCCAGGGACTGGCTTAGCTGAGAGGGGTGTTGGGATGGTGTGTTGCGCGGGGTCTTCCACACCTAGCGATGGCACCTGGCCCGCACTGGGGAAACAACAGAGAGGATGGGGCTCCTTCGTGGCTGAGCAGCAGGCCAGGCTCTGTGCTGATCCGTGTGACTGTGGCCGTGGGAATGGGCTGTGGCTGGGGGCTGGGTTGGGGAGAGGACTGTGGGCATGGCTGCACGATGCCCGACTGGCTTTCGTTCCAGGAGCTTCGAGAACAATTGGAACATTTACAAGCTGCTTGCACACCAGAAGATCTCCACAGAGAAGGTGAGGTGGTGCGAGTGGCAGAGCCTGTGGGTCAGGGTCTGCTCGTGGGGTCTGCCTGCTACTGCCCGCCCAGCAAGCAGGGAGCTCCTAGCTGGGCCGGGACCCTCCCTCCTGTGGGGTCTGAGCTGTGAGCTGGGAGGGCCAGGCTCAGCCTCTGCTGGACCGGCAGCTGTTGAAGAGCCAGTATCCCGGCCTGGAGATTATGTTGGCCGGCCGCTTACCAGACAGTGATAAGAAATTAAATCAGGCCCATAGATTCAGCTCAGGAGAGAAGGCATCCAACATTTATGAGCTGTTTGAAGACAGCTAAAAGCCTGGGGAAATGGCCTCTCTTACAGAAAAGGATGATAGCAGGACTTGTTCCTGAAGTCCTGGGGGACAAGGAGAGAGCCCCATCAGGACAGGGTTGGCCGGTGGGTACCAGAACTGCCGCTCTCGGGGCTGCCGTCATAGGGGTGGCTGACAGGGGAGTGGAAGCCACCTCGGGGCAGAAGCTGCGGGGTTGGTAAATGACTGACGTGGCTATTGTCACTAACACTGTCAACACTTTGAGGAGACCCCTGCAGTGTGGCTCTAGCCTGGGGGTGCTCATCACCTTGTCCACGTCACCGCCTGTGTCCATCTCTCCAGCCCCCCTTTTATTCCAGGCACTAACGAAGGACAGGCAGCTGCCCCTCCCCCCACCCACCACACAAAGCAGAGTGGTCTGCACGTCCCCTCCCAGAACTGACTGGGGCATAACTGCCTCTGGGGCAGGAGGGGGCGTCTCCAGGACCCACTGCCCGGTGAAGCTTCTGGCCATGTGTGGCCACAGAGCACTTGGCATTAGGCTGGGTTCTTAGGTGACACGGGTGTGAAATAACCTGTTAGTAATGCCTTGCGCTGATTCCAGGTGGAGGCGACACTATTCGGGTTACACCAGGCAAAACTAACCCAAATAGTATCATCTGCTTGCTTGTACTTAATGTGGCCACTGAAACTCTTATGATAGCGCTGGGCCCCTTTCTCTCCGTGCTTCTGTGCCACCAACCAAGGACTTGGGGGCACTGGATGCTGACCCCTGAATGTGGGGTGAGTGCTGAGGCCGCCAGGCAGGTGTGGACTCTGGCCGGAACCCATCCTGCGGCCACCGTGGGGGTGCCAGGCCGGTGGGGACCACGTCCTGCTGACGCCCGTGGCCAGGCCCCTGCAGTTTAGGAGCAGTTGGTCTTCACCAGAAGCTTGTGGCATCCTGACGACGGGCATTTGTCACTCCCCCGGGGTTCAGGCTGGCGCAAGAACCTGCCTCCTGTTGACTTTGGTCTGGTCAGCCGTCCCTCCCTACCCCCATGCTCATGCTCCTGTCCCTGTCCCCTTCTCCAAGACCCAGTTCTCCCTGGCCATCCTGAACGTGGGGGCCCCGGCGGCCGGCATGAACGCAGCCGTGCGTTCGGCGGTGCGTTCTGGCATTTCCCAGGGCCACAGGGTGTACGTGGTGCATGACGGCTTTGAAGGCCTGGCCAAGGGTCAGGTAGGTACACGCTGGCGGGGCCTGCTGGCTGTTGGCTGGTTTATTGCCCACCACCCAGCTTGCTCACAGACAAACCAGGGCCTGGAACAAAACCAGTGGAGATGCAGGGAATGGATAGTTGGGGCCCATGAAGAAAAGAGATCAGAGGATGGGGGAGAGGGGTTAGCTCCCGGGTGGGGGGATGGGTCCACGTTAGCTGCCCAGCCCAGGCACCTGGGACTGTGCTCTGTTCCCCTGTGGACATGCTCCCCCTGAGCACAGGTCCGTCACCTGAGGAGTCAGCCAGCACCTCCGGCCTGTCCCCCTGAAGATGTGCCTCCCTCCTGCAGGTACAAGAAGTGGGCTGGCACGATGTGGCGGGCTGGCTAGGGCGCGGAGGCTCCATGCTGGGGACCAAGAGGTGAGCAGCTGGCTGCTGGGAGACCCAGAATTCGAGCTTAGTGGGGAGGGGGTTCAAGGGGAAACCCACCTTGGGCTCTGGGCTAGGTCCCCCTTCCAACTGGTGACCAGAGTGGGCTACAGAACCCCCTGCCTGGGGCTTCCTGGCTGCGGGCTCACCTGAGGTCACCTGCATAGGGGCAGGCTGCTGTGCTGCCCCATGCCTGCAGAGAGCTCACACAGGCCCCAGGGGCGAGGGGCTCCTCCATCACCTGGCAAGTGCCTGGCAAGGGCACTGAGTGGATGCCAGGCTGCCCTCTCACTGGCGGGCCCCACTGGACTCAGGCACTGAGCCTCTGCCTCTACCCAGGAATTGTATGCGCCCCGCCCCACCCTGGGGCCCGCACTCTCCTGCAGTCAGGTGCAGGTGGGAGGCAGGTCAGAGGCAGGTTGTGTGTGTCCCTCCAGCCTGGCGGTCTGTGCAGATGCCACATACCCATCTCACTGTCTCCCATTACAGGACGCTGCCCAAGAGCTACATGGAGAAAATCGTGGAAAGCATACGCACGTACAACATCCACGCCCTGCTGGTCATCGGAGGCTTCGAGGTGAGGCCACCGCAGGGGATCGAGCCTGGGGAGGGGACCCGAGAGCATCTCCCTCTGTCTGGGGTGCTGAGGTGGCCCTTCCAGAAACCCCATGTGCAGGGAGGTTATTGCCAGGGTCCAAGGAAAGTGGTGATGGGCTCTGGGAGGTTTTTACCTTCTGAGGCTTCACAGCTCAGATGAAAGCTGGCAGTCTGGGCGCTGGTGGGAGGTGAGGGGGCAGGAGCAGGGGCAGCTCTGGCTGAAGGACAGGGAGCAGTGTCCCATCTGGTCCCTGCGGAGTGGGTGGGGCACTGTGGGGCACTCTGGGGCAGGGGTCCTGAGCGGCCTCACTCCTGCTTGTGTGGTGGTCATGCACGGTGTGGCTCAAAAACGGTGTGGTTCAAAATCTCAGGCGGACTTTGAGCCATGGGCGCTGCTGTATGACTGGTGCCAGCAGCCCTAGTGACTGGCAGAGACATTCTCCCTGTTCCCTGGGGAGCTGGAACCCCCACCGACTGCAGGGAGTGGATCAGGGTCAGGGCAGTGCCTGCAAGCCTCGCTCCTGTCCTCCCTGAACCCCACTTTCCCTGGCCAAAGGGGCGGCAGAGCTCCCAGGGGGTGGGGGGGCATCCTGCCTGCCCCCCGCCCCTGCCCGGCCTCCCCGGTCTTGAGCCCTTGCCCCCCGCAGGCCTATGAGGGGGTGCTGCAGCTGGCGGAGGCCCGCGGCCGCTACGAAGAGCTGTGCATAGTCATGTGCGTCATCCCCGCCACCATCAGCAACAATGTGCCGGGCACGGACTTCAGCCTGGGCTGTGACACTGCGGTCAACGCTGCTATGGAGGTAGGGCCTTGCGGTTCAGGCGCCAATTACCTTGTCTCATTTCGGAGGGAGGAGTGTTATTACCTATCACAGTATCATTAGCACCTGAAGAGTACGTGCCACCTGACCCCTGGCTTACCGCGGCCCACACTGGCAGCGGGACCCTCCCCCTGTATAGATCAGGAAGACCCTCACAGTGATGTCCTTGGCCTGCATCCAGTAGATGCCGGTGACACCTCTGTTGTCCCATGGTGAGGGCTGCAGCTCACAGCCTCCTCCTGACCCTGGGTCAGCTTTGGAGAGAAACTGGGTCCCTGTAGCATAGTGGGTCCCTGGGGTCTACTAGGGAGGATCCTGACCATCCCGGCCCCCCAGAGCTGTGATCGCATCAAGCAGTCAGCTTCGGGGACCAAGCGCCGAGTGTTCATCGTGGAGACTATGGGGGGCTACTGCGGCTACCTGGCCACCGTGACCGGCATTGCCGTGGGAGCAGATGCTGCCTACATCTTCGAGGACCCTTTTAACATCCAAGACTTAAAGGTGAGCCGGGCCCTCGGCCTTCTGCAGCTGTAGGACTGAGCAGGTCCCCTCCTAAGACACACACAAGAGCCAGCCTGGCATGGGGGCTGGGCCTGGCCGAGGAGCCGAGGCCCATTGCCTGTAGGGGGTCTGGCCCATGAGCCTTGTGCCCCTTTCCTCCTGCAGTCCCCTACCCTGTGTCCACATTGTGGCTTCCATGGCCTCATGGTCCAGATGATAACTTGCAGTGCCCCCCTGCCACCTTCAGGCCCGCATGCCCCCACATCACCCCTGGGCTCACATTGGCCCACCTGTCGGATGGTCTGGAATGTTCCTTCCCAGACTGCCTGCCTTTTGGCTGCGGTGGGGCAGTGCTGGCTGCTGCCCCGACCCTGGCTCACTGGGTCCCTGGCTCCTACAGGCCAATGTGGAGCACATGACGGAGAAGATGAAGACAGAGATCCAGAGGGGCCTGGTGCTTCGGTGAGGCTGCGGGTGGGCCTGGGCCGGGAGGAGGGTCTGTCCAAGCCATGGTGGGCGCTTCCAGATCTTGGGCTATGGACCAGATCAAGATGGAAGGGGCCTTGTGGAGGGGTGGGAGGGGTCAGTGTTCCCCAGAAGCCTGTGGCCTGGCCTGGCAGGCTCCCACTTGTAACTCAGGTCCCCCCTTCCTCTCCCCAGAAACGAGAAGTGCCACGAGCACTACACCACGGAGTTTCTGTACAACCTCTACTCCTCTGAAGGGAAGGGCATTTTCGACTGCAGGACCAATGTCCTGGGCCACCTACAGCAGGTACGGTGTTGGGGGGCGTAGGCCCCCTCCCTTCATCTGCACATGGGCCGAGGGGTCCACAGGGACGCAGCAGGATGAGGACCTTCTGCACACACAGCTTCATGGGGCCCCAGGGTGTAGGTCATTGCCTGCTTCTCCCTCCCAGCCCAGAGCAAAGTGCTCATCATCCCATCACTCAGGCAGGGACAACATTCTCTGTCTGCTGAGGCCTCACCACTGGCCAGAAAGGGGTGGAACCAGACTCCCTGTTGTCACCTGTACCTGCCACATCCTCTCCCTATCTCGGCCTCCTAGTGGCCCTGCAAGAAGCTAGAGCTGTGGGGTTTCCCAGCCCAACATGAGGACTGTGTGCACCCCAAGGGCTCCCTTCTCCTGGGGTGTTCCTTGCTCACTGCTGATGGGACCTGCCTGCTAGACACATAGGCCCATGGGGGCCACACCATTCAGTGACTAGTTAGCCCAGTGCCTGGCCTATGGTGGTGGTGTTTGGGCCATATCTGAGGTGGAGAGAGGGGTCGGGCTGCTGCAGGCAGAGGACATGGGGTGTCAGAAACTGCCTGGAGAGCTCACCTGAGGCCACAGCGGGGCCAAGTTTTGGGACTTGTGGGGACAGGGCCTGCCTTGGCCAGGCTGGACTGTAGCCTCACCCACTTCCAGGGTGGGGCTCCAACCCCATTTGACCGGAACTATGGGACCAAGCTGGGGGTAAAGGCCTTGCTCTGGATGTCCGAGAAGCTTCGGGCTGTCTACCGCAATGGTACGTGGGGGTGGTGGCTCGTCCTGCCCTTGCCCTCTGCCCTCTGCCCTGGCCCTGGGGGTGGGGTTGCAGCACATGCCTGTGTCCACAGGGCGGGTGTTTGCCAACGCCCCTGACTCAGCCTGTGTGATCGGCCTTCAGAAGAAATCAGTAGCCTTCAGCCCTGTCACCGAGCTCAAGAAGGACACTGACTTTGAGTGAGTCCCTCCCAAGTGAGGGTGGCCAGCTGGGCCCAGGCCTCCCCAAGCAAGTGTGCTGGGACGGGATGGGGTGAGCTGGGCCAGCTGGGCTGTCAGGTCTGAGTGCACACACTCCCTGCTCTGTCCCCAGTAGGGGTCCTGAGTCTGTCCTGGGCACACACCCCGGAGGGACAGGGACCCCTGAGACTACCATTGTGGGCCACTCCTGTGGGGGCGGGTAGAGCCAGGGTTCAGAGGAGGGGGTGTGGTCCCAGGTGGGACAGAGGAGGCACCCTGACCCCTGCCCCCTCCCCGCCCCGCCCCAGGCACCGCATGCCCCGGGAGCAGTGGTGGCTGAACCTGCGGCTGATGCTGAAGATGCTGGCACACTACCACGTCAGCATGGCCGACTACGTATCCGGGGAGCTGGAGCATGTCACCCGCCGCACCCTGAGCGTGGATAAGGGCTTCTGAGGCTGCACTGCCACCCCTCTGGCCGCCTGACCCGGGCTGCCGCCGCCTGGAACCTGCAGGCAGGCAGGCGGTGGGTAGGCTGTGACCCTCTCTCAGCGCTACCCTGGAGGGGCTCATGGCCCTGCCTCCAGGACAGAGCACCCCAGGCACCCACCTTCCAGCCCCAGGGCACATGGGGCATCCTAGTCTGGACACACTGCCCCTCCTTGGCCCCCTGCATGGCCCTGAGTCACTCCCCATGCCGGCCCTTCACCCTCACTAGCCCTTGGGGTCCAGCGCCTGAGTCTTCGTGCCAAGGGAGGTGTGCCCTGGGGGCCTTGCTGTGCCCCTGCTCCTGAACACTGGACACTGTGGTTGGGTAGAGCTTGTCATCTTTTGTAGGAATAAAGTCACCCCAACAGAGGAGTGCCATCGGTCTGTGGAAAGCAGGGCCCAAGAGACTCTGTAGGGAGGCTGGCCTGCTGGCAGTCAGCAGAGGGGTTGTCCCCTCTGGGGCTGTCCTCGGGCTCTGAGACGTGTGCCCTCTGCAGCCACACTGTCCTCCCATGATCAACAGACCCCTCTTTACTGATAGGGCAGCCTGAGGCTCCCCTGGCCCTGTCCTGAGCCCTTTCCGACTGTCCTAAGGGTGACCTGAGATCCCTCAGCCTTGTCCTGAGGGGTGACTTGTATGCCCCCTGCCCTGTCCTGATAGGTGACCTGAGTGCCTTCAGCCCTGTCCTGAAGGTGGTAGGCCTGGCCTCCCCAAGGCCGAGGATTTCTCAGCCTGCATCCCAGGCTCCAAGCCTGATCTTGACCGATCCCCCAGACTTAGCCTGGGCTGGGGTCTCTGAAGCAGAGCCAGGGGTCTTGGGGCGGGTGGCTAATGTGAATGAGGTTAGGGGAGACTGTAGTGGGGATGTGCAGTGGGAGGGGGCGGCACCAGGAACTTCATCACCAGGGGCCTTGGACTGACCCACCAGGAGTCCCAGGGCCACCTGAGGAGCCTCCATCCCCAGCACAGCACCGGCGCCCAGGAGGATGAGCTGCACTGAATGAACTACATGGAACTGTGCTTTGGTAGGACCCAGCACTCCTGAGCTCACAGGCTTGACCAAGTCTTTTCCCACTGTGGCTGCCTGGGCACCGAGTCCAGGGCTACTCCAGCCTGTGCTCCTGCTCTCAGCCCTGGCAGAGGCTCAGGACGAGGCTCTGGGACCTGTGAAGTTTTGTGGGGAGGCCCACAGGCCACATCAGGGGTTCTGGGCAGAGGGTCTCCTGGTGGGGCCTGGCTTGTTGGCTCTAGGGGTCAGGTTGGGCCCTTCATCCCTTGGGCTGACTTCATGCTGACAGACATTGGCAGGAAGCCTGGGTCACTCTAGGGGACAGCAGGCATGGCTGGACAGGCCCCGTGCCAGGGGCCTGCACCAGCCTTACCACGTTGGCCTGAGAGCCTGAGAGCTCCTGGGTGCTGGAGCTGGGCCCTCGGGGCCACTCTGCCTGTGTGAGTGTGGGCTTGTCCCAGGCAGGCTGAGTGAAGTGTCCTCCTGGGCCTGTCCTGTCCTGTGCAAACGGGCCAGCAGGACACATACAGGGTGTGATGCCAGGATCTGCAGCGCTCGAGATCCCTGCTTTCAGGGCTGCTTGGGAAGTGCAGAGTGGGGACTACCAATTGCCCCTGGTAAAAGCCAGAGGCCGTGGCTGAACACGCTGTCCTTGGTCCAGCACAAGGGCTTCAAAGCACACCATAGAGCAGGTGGCCAGGAGTGGGGGCCCAGGGAGCTGGTAGAGCCTCTAATCTGGTGGGGGGCTGGTGAAGGGCTGAGGCAGGCAGGCAGCTCACCCTGATGGGTCTAATTCATGGGTCCCTGAGGTGCAACAGGTTACGGGGCAGGTGGGAGGGAAGCTGGTGTGAGCCCCACCTGGTGAGTGGGGAAAGGGAAGGGTCTGTAATTCAATGTAACCACCCCAACTTGTTCTGACCAAGGCACAGCTTTATGGAGAGCAAGACCCATAATGATGGAAAGATCCACACACAGCTACCTTCCCAGATGGCCCCAGGTGGCGGCCCCTAGCCTCCTACTGCTCAGAGCTTGCCCCCTTGTCCTAACAAACCACAAGAGCCCCACAGACAAAGCCCCCATCTCTACCTGGGGCTCCCGCAGTCCAGTGCTGGGAGGCCATCAGCGGCCTGAAAAGAGCCGGCCCCACAGTGCAGCTTCATTTAGGAGGGCTGTGGTCTGCCAGACACCGGCACTCCATCACTGGTGTCTTGCCTTGCACGTGTGGCTGTTACCTCCTCAGCAGGTGCCCTCAGCTGTCACAGGGAGGCAGGCAGTCCCATCCCAAAGTGCGGAAGCAGCAATGGGAATGACATCCTGTCTCCCTCCCCAGCCTGTCATTTCCATAGTGGTAAGGGACTTGTCTCTAATGGCTTGGGGGCATGCTGCTCCCCTTCCTCAGCTCTCAGGTGTGCTGTGAAGTCTTCCAGAGCTGCAGCACCCCCACTGGATCGTGTGCGTCACATTGCTGCGACCCTTCCCACGGGAAGAAAACATTCCAGATACAGTTTCCAAAAGGCCACCCTTCCCCACCTGGCTGCTTCGCCTGCAGCCCCACCTGGATCCCCAGGCCGATGTGGCAGGCCTGTCCCTGCAAGGCCTCTGATGCGGGGTCTGCCCAAACCCTCAGCACCGCCACAGGGCTCCTACGAAGTTGAGTGCCTTGCACCCAGCCCGCCAGCCAAACAAAACACCCCCAGGTGGACGGTGTTAGCAGCAGGGGTGGCGGCTGCGCTGTGTACATCAGCTGGGGCAAGTCTGACGAGGCAGCCTGTCTGGAAGGAGGCTGTGATGCAGGAAGGCGCCCGTGGCCCAGGGGTCCACCCCAAGGCTGAGCCAGAGCCTGGCTGGGGAAGAGGCACAAGCAACAGCTCTCAGCTTTGCGAAGAACACCGTCTGTCCCTTAGGAAACCTGCTTCCAGGTCAGACTTTAGAAAATGTTTACTGCGGAGAAGGGCCAGGTCAAGTCCGGCCGCCTGCACAGGAGGGCAAGGGAGCAGGGTGTGCCCGGCCAGCCCCCAAGCCCTCCTGCTCTCTCCAGGTGCCATCCGGAGAGAGAGAGCTCGGCCTTCCTGGGCAGTCTGAGGCTTCCTGAGGACACAGTCCTGTGTGCTGGGGCTCAGCCTGGGGCCCGGCGTGGCCATGGCAGTCAGCCCCACTGTCCAGGTGCTCCGGAAGACGCTGGGACTTCAGTGCAGGGTCCTGCAGAGGGCCTGGCAGTGCAGGGCCCCTGCTGGGTCACTCCACGTCCTCCTGTAGCTCCTGCCTGTGCAGGGCCTGCAGCCGGCTGACCACAGTCTGGTGCACGGCCTCCAGCCCCTCAGCGTCCAGGTCCCGCAGCAGCAGCAGGATGGCAGTCAGGATGTTGTCCTGGGAGCACAGAGTCACTGGCTGAGCGCCGCACTCGGCAAGGCCAGTCCGCCCATACCACGACGTGCCGGAGCCCCAGCCCTCAGTCTGCGGTCACTTGTCCAAAGCTCTGGGGTGATGCTTCACCTGGAGGGCGGCTGGCACCTTCCATGGACGGGGCCTCAGTCCACCCACCTCTGCCACCCGCTCCTCCTGAGCTTTGCATTGTCAGTGGTCACTGAACAAATGCACAAGGATGACACGGGTGGCATGCAGACACCTGGAAGTCCCCAGGGCTTTGGCGACATCACCCAGCAGCCCACTTGTTAGGTAACAACCTGTTCTCCTGACAGGGAAGGCACTGGAGCCATGGGTCCTACTTCCTGGTCACTCTGGGGTGACATGAAACCACCCCAGCTAGGACGAGGAGTCCCCAGGCCAAGTGCAGGTGGGAGGCCTGTGCACAGCAGGAAACCTCTGTGACTAACGTGCTACCACGACCCTTCCTCTGGCCCCACAGACGAGGGCTCTCCCTGCAGCCTCGGGCCCCGCAGTCCCTGCACCCAGGCAGCTCCCCAGCCCCCGGGGCCGGGCTCTGTTAGTCTCTGTGGTGTCCGTGGCCCCCACCCTACTCCTGCCACAGCTGCCACGCTCTGGGCAGAGGCAGCCCAGGGCCACTCCGTCACACTTACCCTGTTCTTGCGACTGCTTGCAGCCTCCCTCTGTGGGAAGGAAGGAAACCGGTCCCGGGCGGGGGGCTTCAGGGCAAGCTGTCCCTCGACCCTGCTGGTGGGGGCAATGACAATGCAGGAAGGCTGAGCAGGGCCGACTCCCAGAGCCTCTGAGCACAGCAAGGAAGAGACACGCCTGACATCCCCCAGTAGGAAGTGAAGCCCCCCCACAATATGACATTACTCCTGGAAGGACAGAGGCACTGGACAGGAGGGTGGGAAGGTGTGACCGTGACTGTTTCTGATTCCCTGGGGGCTGCCTTGCTGCGCGCTGGCTCCTGCCCAGGGTCAAGGGTCGGGGCACCACACAAATGACGGGTGAGACTCCAGGAAAACGAAGCAGTCTCATCTGCTGTGTGAACCGAACCGGGCGGCCCCTCTGCAAACAGCTGTCTCTACGGCATTGCCCACGGTCAGTGTCTGCTCAGAACCAGCCGTGACAATCAGAAAACAGCCCAGAGGCCATGCTCCCCTCTCCTGGGGGCTCCTCTAGTTGGCATTCCCTCCTCCAGCTGGCCCCCAGTCGACCTCCGAGTCTCACCACCAGGGCTGGTTTTGCGCTCAGACTCACGCCATGCCTTGGGTGTTCTCTGGGGCATCGAGGGCCAGAGGAGCAAGGACCCCCCTGGGCTCCCCTCCCTCCCCACAGATGGGAGTCACGGGTGGCTGCCCTCCTCCGGAGGGTGGGCCCAGCACAGGCCCCCCCGCACCTTTCCTCCTCGTCGCCGAAGCTCAGCCGGTCCTCTGAGGTCTCGGCAGTGGTGTCCATGGCACTCAGGGCATAAGACAGCTCGGGCCTGCCGTTCCCTGGGCCCTCTCTGCTGGGGGCCATGACCTCCTCTCCCTCCATCACTGCTCGGGACAGCTCCTCCTCAGTCACAGCTTTGGGGGGTAGGAGAGGGGGCAAAAGTTTAGGGGACCCCGCCGCATGCAGGCCCCATGTGCTGGGCACTCAGCACAGTCTGCCTTAGAAAAGAGGTGTCTGTCTGTCCACCCCAACAGCCATTCCCCAGCCCTGGCATGAGCTGGACAAATAGCAGCTGGCTAATGACTGCTTGTGAATCTGAATTTCAGCATTTCCCAAAAGCAAATTCTCAAAAAAAACCCAAAACCTCAAATTAAATTTTAAAAAGGAACAGAATACACTGCATTTATTCCATTTGGCGTAATTGTCTGGAGTTTATTTATATTAAAACTGTTCATCTGGGAGAAAAATGATAGTGCACATAAAACAAGGGCTAAGGGCCAGCATGCAGAGGGCACTGGGCAAACCAGAGGGAGGGCCCAGCCCTGGGGACGGGTGGGACTCGGGCGCCCTCAGCACAGGGCAGAGGCTTGCCTGTGGCTCCTGAAGGAGGTGCAAGGGACACTCCACACCCTGACAGGTAGAGGCCAACAGCAGGTCACCCAAAGCTGGGAGCACAGGGACACCACCCTGGGTCCCCCTGGACCAGCAGTGACACTGTTTGGCCCACCCAGACCTTCTCCCACTTTCCAGGGCTTATGGATGAGTGTTTGGACACAGTGGTCTCAACAGAAAACAAAACACAACAAAAATAGCCCAGTGGGGTGGACAAACGAGTCACGTGAGGTCCACGGGGGTCCTGTGCTCTGCATGTGGGGCTGCACCCCTCCAGGGAATCCCAGGGGGTTCCTTCCTGAGCCTCCAGAGGAGGTGTCTGCGATGTCCTGAGAGGTCAGGGGTTGCAGAAGGGGCAGAGGACGGAGGGCCCTGCTGGGGGTGCTCTGTGCGGACACCTACTCTGGTTGTCCAGCTTCTGCAGGCTCGGCAGGTTGCGCAGGACGGTCATGCGGTAGAGGTGGGGGTCGGCACCGCAGCAAGGGTTCTCGGCCAGCCACAGCACCCGCAGGCGCGGCAGGCCCTTCAGGTAGGAGAGCTCGGTCAGGCTGGCGATGCGGTTCCGCCGCAGGTAGAGCTCGCTCAGCTGCTGGCACTGGCTCACGGGCTCCAGGGTTGACACGCTGTTGACGCTGCAACGACAGCACGGTGAGCGTCTGTCCAGCATTGTCTTGAGTTACGGAGAGGGAAACCGAGGCACAGAGGCCTGAACTTTGCCCCATTGGGAGAGCTGGGACTCGGCTTGGGCACAGCTGCAAACCATTTGCTCATTTATGCCCCGAGAAGGCACCGACTGCAGGGGCTTGGGCCAGGGCTCCGGGTGCCGTGAGCACAGCGCGGGCAGCAGGGCGCCCACCGCCCACTGGGCCACCAAGGAAGGTGTGAAGGATGAGCGGAGGGCTAGCGGGGCACAAACAGGGTGGCCAGCCCTGTGATCAGGAAGGTAAGTCATGGGGCCTGCACGGGACCCTGGGCCCGTGACTACAACACTCAGGGAGAGTTCCAGAACCTTCAGAACTCCCCAGCTGCCTGAAATCCCAGCAGGATTTGGTTCACTCAAGGTTTCCTTAGTCTGTTAAAATGCCATGACTCAAAAAGGGGTGACTTATCAATGACAGAGCATGTGACAGACAGAAAGTGGCAGAGCTCCTCGCAGTAATGGAACCAGGTCAGAGAAGGCTGGGGGCTGGGGCAGATGTGGCCACGATGAGGGTGGCTGCCCATCATCACTGGGAGGCTGCACTCACTGAGCGGAAACAAGGGCGGGCAGGGACGCAGCAGTGGGGAGGGCCAGGTGAAGCTCCAGAAAGGAGGGTGGAGCTGGGTGGAACAGAGGAGCCAGCAGCCCCCCCAGACTTCCCTGGGAGTTTTCAGATTCTCTGGGTGCCCCTCCTCTTTCAAGCCCCAGTGGCTCAGAGGGACAGCAGGCCTTCAGGTACCTGAGGGTGATCACTTCCAGGCTGGGCATTTCCCGGCATATGGAGATCTAGGGAGGAAAAGAATGTGGCTGTAAGTGCTGCTGGGCACTGGCGTCGTGACATCCCATCTCTACCAGCTCGACAGAGAAACAGCTTGGAGCCACCGTCACCTCCACCTCCCGTGCCTAAGTGAAGGGGCCTCCCTCCCCTCCCTCACGTTGCATTCCACTGCACGCTGCAGCCCAGAGTCTCCCTCAGCCTGGAGGAGAAACGGGCGCTCTGCCCCTCAGCGCCATGCCGTCAAACACTGCTGGCCACCAAGACAGAGCAGTCCTCATTTTGGAAGCCCTCCAAGGACATCAGGTAAGGGGACCTCGGTGCCCTTAGGCTGGACAGAGAACCAGAGAACTACTTGCTGTCCCTGACCTACAGGAAAAGGACTTGAGCTCCTTCTGGCCAACACAGCTGGGCAGGACTGACAGGGTTGAAAATGGGACCTCAGACTGTGTTAACACTGTCGATTCAGGGGGCAAGAGCAGCAAGCGGCTCAGGTGGGTCCAAAGCTCCCTAACCTGTCAGGTTGTTGAGTGGGGCAGCCCCCAAGTATCTAGGTGTCTGCCATTCACCAGGCATGGAGCTCGATGGTCCCTGACCACAGCAAGTCATGGTCTGGTCAGCATGTTTCACAGTGCAATGGATTTTTGTCCTGCTACAATGCTGGTGTTTTTGTGTTTTTCTGCTAAACATGCAGCTCTTTGGCTACTGCATGAGGTGGACTCAACTTTTCTGAACAGCCCAGTAGCTCCGCAGCATTCAAACTTTGTTTTTAAGGAAAGGCACAGTTCAAGTTACAAAAGTAGATAAGAACGGAATCACTGGCACTCAAACCCTGCACAAGTTGTGAGCATTCGTTCCAGGAGTGAGAGAGAAAGAAGAAACCTATTCACAGACCCACAGCTGACTCAGCTCTGTGCACTGTTCCCTCACCCCCCAGGTCCAGTCTCTTCCTGCCATTGGGAGGGGGCATGAAGCTGGATGTGACCAAGACGAGGAGCTGATGTGGGGAACCTCTTCCTCCATGACACGAAGTCCAGGAACCCACAGGGACCCCCAGCTGAAGTAAGCCCCCAGCCCTGGGGTTCCTTCCCAGGTCAGAGCAGGGCTGCCCCTCTTCTGTGAGACCTGTATGGACACAGGAGCCTCTCAGCAACATGCTTAAAGCAAATGTTTAAAGGAACTTCAAAATGAACTTGGGTGCTAAAGAATGTTTTTTTAATCAGTGGTTCTGCCTTACAACAACTGCTGAATGTCAAAGTACCAGGCTAGGCCTGAATTGAATGGGTGCCGTTCTATCAATTTAACAATTCCCTGTGGAAGAGGCTATGCCTTTGGAGATCAGGGATCAGCATAATACTTACATCTGTGAGGCGGCTGCCCCTGGGGAAGGAAAAGACATACAGGCATTAATTTTGTTAAAGGCCAATACAAAAACAATTTTAAAAAGAACTCCAAAAATGGACAACAAATGCCTACGAACTATAAGATTAACTTTCAACGATAATGTAAAAGCTTGCCCAGGAAACCGACGAAGGTGTCAAAAGCTGTTTCAGGTTGACGGTCAACAAAACCAGACATATTGGGCGCCCAGAGCCGCTGCTCAGACTGAGGAGCAGGAGAGGCTGCTCCGTTTGTAGGACGCCGATCGACTCGTTCTCAAGACCACGGCAGAAGGATCACTTCCCTCACCCACATAAACAAACAAAGGAGTCTCTTTATAAGAGGCCAAGTTCAAAGGCTAAACATGCAACTTATGAAACACTTTGAAGAGTCTGAAACAGCGCGCTGTTTCTCCCTGCTTAGAGAAGAAGGTATGACTACCCCACGCCGAACAAAGAAAAGCATTATTGGAAATGAGTGACAGGGGATGTTGTGGCCAAAGTGCCAGATGTGCCAGAGCAAGGACAAAAGCTTTTTAATGAACAAGCAGGGCTCCTACACTGCAGTCAAGTTGCTGACCCCAGAGGCCGGAAGGGTCCGGCTCCCTACGCCCCACCTGAACGGTCCAGTTCAGAGTCACGTGCAAAGCCTCGCCCTGAGTCCCTGGTGAACATCTGTACCTCTCTCAGGAGTTCATGAAGTGCTTCCGGTCCTGCCTTAGCCCTATTAGACCACCCTGCCTTGGAGCCTGCACTGACCCCATAGCACCTCTATCCTGCCGTCACCTCCCAGACAGTGTCGCCTGGGGACAGCTCCTCTCTCATAGGGTTCAGTTACAAAAATGATTAAGTCATTGCTGAAGTGTCTCAGTTCTCGTTTCTTCCCTTAGAAATGGTTTTAATCCCCTTGATCTCTCACCTTGTTGGCTGACTTGGCTCCCAATGAGTGGCAATGTCAGAAACCAGACCCATCCATGGAGGGAGCCATCTGTCCCACTAAAGCTATCCAGAAGCCCCCCAACAAGTCTCAAGGTGATTCTAATTGTTTCAAGCAAGGACAGCGGGTTTGGGGCCTGTGTCTGAAACAGCACCACTGGGAAGGGTGGGGTGTGTGAGTATGAAAATTCTAGAATGACCTTTGCCAATGGCCTTCTGAACTTGTGGCAGCACCTCCCAGAGGCTGTGGGCTCTTGGGACCCAGAAGGCCAGCCTGGGGATAGGGGCCAGAAAGGCGGGGCTGGAGGTGCCCTCCTCCACCCCGACAGGCCCCTATAGAGGCCTGTTTTCGGCCCCGCCCTAGAGCAGAGATGCAGGGTTGGGGGCCCCAAGCCAGGGTGGAGGTGCTGAGCGGAGAGGCCCCAACCCAGGGTGGGGTACCCCATGCCAGGGCGGAGTTGCCGAGAGGGCGGCCTCAACCCAGGGAGGGGGCGGTGGGCGGAGATCCCCGCACCAGGGTAGGGATGCAGGCAGGGTGGAGGCCCCCGGCTTCTGGGCCTCACCAGCAATTGAGCTTCCTCACGTTGTGCAGCTCCGAGGCCTTGGCCCGGGACAGGACCATCTTGCGCGTCAGCTTCATGGCGATGGGCAGCCAGGACCCCAGCCACCGGCCGGGCCCTGGATCCGCCAACTACCCTTGGAAGGTTTCGGCTCCGCAGCGGCGTGTCTCCAGGGGGCGTAGCCCACGTCGTTAGGGGCGTTCCCTGCGAGCCCATTGGCCTCCTGGCGAGGGGGCGGGGCGGCGCCAGCGTAGTGGGGCCGCCTGGGTCTCCGCTACCCGCGATGGCTCCGTCCCCAAAGGCCTCACGGGCCAAGCGCCCGGTTCCGCGCAGCTCAGCGTTGGGACGCCAGGCTCTGACGTCATTCTTCGGCGACCTGAAATGGTAACCGTCTTTCAATCCCGGGTCCCATCCTCAAGGCCTGAGCTCCAGCCCCGACCTCCGATCCCTCAGTCTTGAGCCCTGATCTCCGAAAGACATGGGGCCAGCCCTAGCAGGGACCTCACAAGTATTTAAAGCTTTTAGAATTTAAGGGTTACCTGGCCTGCAAATTACATTAAGGCATTTAGGATCTCAGAGGAGTTAGGGGTCTCAGGACCAGACCTCTTTTCCACGAGGCCCGTGTCCTGGTTTTGGTCTGCCAGTCAGAGCTCTCGGAGAGACACTGGCTTTAGTCGTGGCCTTTTGGGCACCTGTCTCGGATATCGGAAGGAGAGGACGGCTCATGTTGGAAGCCTGCAGTCACAAAAGCCAAGGTTTTGGTGGTGGCCTGCAGGGGCACTGTGGGTCCATCCCAGGGAGGAACGGTCCGGGAATATGATGGCCCAGAGGCCGGAGCGTGAGGAAGGGTGCTGTGCTGAGGTTGGCGATGAGTGGTTGGGTTGGTGTAGGTTTGGGGAGAATAGGGTGCCTTGGTATGTTCCAAGTTTGTAGCCGGCGAACAGGAAGAGAACCATCTGACTAGTGAGGCTTGCGCTGAGAGAAATACGGACACTGGGCTCAGCCGCACGTAGAGTGGCGGGAAGCTTCCAGCAGGCCCAGGCTGTATGAGCTTGCAGAGGGCCCCTGGCTGTCCCAAGTGGGGACCCACGTCAAGTGACAGGGACAAAGCAGGAGCTACCAGGGACCATGGAGAGCAGGCTGGGCCAAGAGGTGGTGCAGAAGCATCCAGAGATAGAGATCCAAGGTATAGATAAGCATGCTGCCACAGACGGAAGAAGGCAAGTGTGTGCAGGAGCTGGATCTGAGAGGCCGAGCAGGCATGTGACAGGGCATTGTACATTGTGACAAATGCCATTGGACCATTGGCTGATGGGAAGAGGGCTTTAGGGTTGTTGGTTCCAGGCTTGACTCCAGCTGGCTGAGATGGCCCCTTCTCCTCCTACATGGACTAGTGTGTCCCAGGCAAAGTGACCAGTCACATTTGGGGCAGGCCATGCCAGGGAGTGCTGTGGCCCGGGCCCCGGCCCTCTATCCTTGTCAGTCATGAGAAGTGGCATCTGCCCTGTCTCTTGACAGTGCCCACGTGGGTGGGTCTTCCTGTGAGAGGACTGTGCCTGGAGGGTTTTGCATAGGTGATGGGGGTGCAGGAGAGTGGTGTGAAGACCCCATGGGTCTGCCCTGAATTCCCAGAGTTGGAATTCAGGGTGTGTGATTTCCTGGCACAGAGGAGTCACTAGAGGGCAGGGGCCACCCCCCCTGAGTCCAGGTGGCCCAGGGGTCTGACAAGAAACACCTGCTTCTCTTCTCTGCTGAGGTTGGGGCCAGGCTCCAGTCAGGCCCCCTCATGGTGGAGAGGAGGACACAGACATGCTCACTCGGGCGCTTCTGTAGCCCTTGCCACTTCTAGGTGGCTGATTGAGAGGGTGGTTGGGTGTGAATTAGTTGAAGGTCCTTGTGATTCAGGTGACATTTGTAAGGCAAAGACTCTGCACAGTAAGTGCAAATGTGGTGCTTTGAGTTGTGTCACTGTGCCTCCCCCAGGACTCACTCCCTGCGTAGCTCCAGGGGACTCTCCCCAAAGAGAAACTTGTGTGCTCTTTGGAAGGTGGAAGAGGAACGTGGCCGTCACTCCCGAAAGGCCCCCTGGCCGGATAGGGGAGATGAATGGGATGGGTGGTAGGGTCTTCCCTATGTCCTGTGCTCTTCTTTCCAATAGTAGCCCTGACTGGGTGGGGGTGCTGCTCAGTGACCCCTTTCTCCAACTTCTCTTTTTGGATGTCTAAGTCCCTAGCTCCTCCCACAGTTGTGTAAAGTCAAATTACTATAATATATTTTGTATTTCATAATTCTCACAGGGGTTTTGCTTCCTTTAATGAACCCTGACAGAAGTGCAATGAAATTTGCCTAAACCAAAAGAGTAACATTGGCTCACATAATGGAGAAGACAAGGGTACAGCTTCAAGCATGGCTTGATCCAGGATCTGTCTTAGTTATCCATCCAGGCCTCTACCCATACGGACCCCTCCATTGCCGAATCCAGGTGCTCCACAGCCTCCATTCCAGGCCACGCCCTAACAGTATCAAGTCCAGTGGAAAGAATGCTTTCTCCCAATGAATTAGGTGCAAGTTTGGGGATTGGCCCAGCATGGGCCCCGTGCCACCTAGAACCTGTGGCTGTGGCTGGCCGTGCAATGCCTGACTGCTGGCCTGAGTGGAGGAGACCCAGAGGAACATTGGAGAAGAAGGGAAAATCATGGCTGCTTGTGGGCCGTAGTGGCCATGGGAAAGGTGACCACCACACCCTGTCCTTGTGTCCTCTGCTCCAACTGTGTTATTCTAGTGGAGACTGCCCACTGCCAGTGGTTGCACAGGAGCTTCCATTCACAGTATTCCTGCGTGGACAGTGCCTTGGGGTTGTCACTGTGGCCCCTGGTGGTCTCTGGTCTCTTTAAAAACAAAAAGTAATTTAGCCCTGGCTGGGCATCTCGGTTCGAGCATCATCTTGTACATCAAAAGGTTGTGGGTCTGATTCCCAGTCAGGGCACATACCTAGATTGCGGGTTCAATCCCTGGTCGGGGTGCATATGGCAAGCAACCGACTGATATTTGTTTTTCACATCGATGCCTCTCCCTCTCTCAAATCAGTAAACATATCCTCAGGTGAGCATTAAAAGAAGCAATTAGCATCCGTAAAGACCTTGCTGTCTGAACCCCATTCTAACCCAGCTGAGTCATGAAATTCCTTTCTGCCAATGGATGGCGGTGCCTGGACCTGCGTAGGTCCCCAAACCTCCCAAGCAGCGGTTCCCGTGCACCTCCAGGGGCTCCTCCATACTGACTCTTTGAAGTCCTTGGGACCACAGGGAGATGGGAGGCACTTCTTGTTGCCAGATGGCCTGTAGGGCCCTGTGCAGTTTTGGTGATGGTGCTGCTCTGGCAGAGATGACATGGACCCGGGGAAGGGGCCTGCTCCCCTCCTGGCTGCCCACAGGCATGTCCCTCTGCCAATCACTGGTGTAAAGGCACAAAGGCTGGCCCCTGTGGCTCAAGATGCACAGCTCCATGGGCCACCTGGCCTCAGAGAGCACCTGCTTGGCAGGGATATGGCCTGGAGCTGCTGGTCTTTAGTGAGCAGAACTCTGCCTTCTGCAGTAGGGTGGGTCCAACACTCCCAGGCCTTAAAATGGTGGGAAGGGGGTTTCTAGCAGTCACTGCCAGGGGTGCTGGTGCTGGGAGAGGGACTCCACTGGGCCGAGCTGGCAAAGGCCTTCTGACCACACAGCGCCCTGGGCCTACCCTTTATTCTATCTGCCCCTGTCCCCCACCAAGGCCACAGCATCTCATCTTTCCAACTGTACAGGTGGGCTATAGGTGGCTGCATCACAAACTGCCCCAGACTTAGCATCTCAGGACAATGGGCATTTATCATCTCAGTTTCTGAGGGTCAGGAGTCTGGGAGTGCCTGTCTAGGGGCCTCCCACGAAGTCAAGCTGTGGACCGGACTGCCGTCTCTGATGACCTGGATGAGATCTTCCAAGCCCATTCAGACAGCTGGGGGCAGGAGGTTTCCCTCTCACCACAGGGCCTGCCAGAGTGAGTGATGAGGGAGGGAGGGGGAGGGGCAGAGAGAGGGTGGGTCCCCTTGGGGGGTCCTTGGGCAAGTTCCTTTGGCTCCCTGAGCCATAGCTCTGTCACAATGAACAAGAGGATGAGGTTTCCTGCCACATCAGGTCTTGACTGCAGACAAGAGGTTAGCATGGTGCCTGGCAAGGGGGGTGTTCTTAGTGACCTCCTCCAAGGGCCTTGAGGCTGGTGCTGAGAAGTCAGGAAGGATGGACTGCAGACATGCTTCAGACCTGCATTCAGACCTGAAACATACATGTAGAAGGGAAGAAGAGCGACCTGTATTTACTGATTTCACTCAGTGCCCTGAGAGATTATGCAGGCGAGGGGTCACTTCCAGCTCCACGCTCATCACCGCTGCTATGGAAACATACCCCGTTAGCATGTCCTGGGCAGGTACACAGCCACGAGAGCGTCCACAGTAGCTGCCCCACTAGCTGTATTCTCTGTATGCCTGTGCAGCACCTTCGCCCTCACTTACTTTTATATTTTGCGGGAGGTCTTTTGTAATAAGATAGTCCTGGAATGCAAGTGACCTGTTGACCTAGCATTAAGAGAAACGACAGTGTCCCTGGCACAAAGCCCCCTTCCCTTGTGCTCTCTCTAGAGCAGGAGTCAGCAAACCAGCCCACAGACCAGCCCCAGCCATTGCCTGTGTAAGCGAAGGTTACTGGCACCCAGCTGCGCCCATCCACATTTCGCTAATGGCTGCCTTCTGGCTGCAGCGGCAGAGTTGAGTAGTTGGGACCCAGACCATGAGCCTGCAAAGCCTGAAAAATTTACCATGCGGCCTCATGCAGGAACGTCTACATTGCCTGCCCTGGCTCTGGTGTGCCGGCTCCCGCCCTCGGCCCTCCCGCTGTGCTCCCGTGTATTATTCATGACCAGAGCACGTCGATGTCACGGGGGGGGGCAGATTGCCATCTTACTCCCTGATTGCGGTTTTCTTCTGGTGCCAGAGCAAGGGGCTTTTTTATCTTGGGCAAGATGTCCCTGCTGTGAAAAAGCCCTCTGCTCTGCACTGCCTTTATCGGAACTTGAAAGAACCCTCGGGCAGGACCAGTACGTGCTGTGTTCCTGCTTTATAGGCAAATGCCTTCTCGCTTTGATGGAGCGGACGTTTCGTAATTGCTCTTGCAGTGGTGTCCTGGCAGACGGGACGGGGCCTTCTTGTGCAACGCGTGGTTTTCTAGAAAGGAAGGGGCCACTCGGGGCCAGCATGAGCACAGATGTTTCGTCAGAAGCCTGTTTCCTGAATGACTTTACCTCAGACGAGGCTCCCACGGGGGCCCGGGGTGGCTGAAAACAGAAACCGACCGTGCGCCTGTCCATCGCACAGCTCTGCCATCATCACCGCCTCATGAACTATTAACAGCCCCCAGCATGCTTTCAGCCAGTGGGATGGCCCCCCTGGGATGGTGAATTGCAGGGGGGTCTGGACACAGCTGCTAACACCCGCTGCAGACTTGGGCAGGTCTCAGACGCCCTCCCGGGTGCTGCAGTGGCACCAAGGTTTCTCCTGCAGCTGGCATCCACCTGGTGCTAACAAGCTGGGGGGCTCTGAGGACGCAGCTGTGCTGGGTGGAGGGCTGTGCACCTGCAGGGTGTTGTCGGGCAGGGGAGAGCCACTCTGCCCACAGTTGGCCCCTGCCGCCCGCTCTTCTGTTCTGTGGTGCTAACTGCTTTGCAGGAGAGGCTCCAGCTGCCTTCACACCTCTCCAAGTGTCTGAACAAAACAGTCGAGTGCGGCCCTATACAAGGGGCTCTGGTGGGTTCTGGCACCTTCCCCACAGCTGCCGGAGATCTCTGGATGGCGGGATGTTAAGACAGGGGGCATCTGCCAGCCCATGGACCCGCGATACTGCCAGCTGTTTCCTTTGTGGGGAGGTAGGGGCTTTTCAGAGGAGGGCGCTCTGGGCAAGAGTAAGTACATTAGGTCAGTGAACCCAGGGGAGGAAGTGAGGCTGGTCAGCCAGGAGTCAGCGGGCAGCCCTCAGGCCCTAGTTGGAGAAGCCACAGGACACTCTCACTTCCTGGGACTCCGAGCAGGGTCCCAGGGGTGGCCGTGGGGCATTGTGAGCTGGAAGCCCGATGGAGAGGGCGGAGGGCCTCTGTGGGGTGAGGGTATTGTGGTTTGGGCCTTCAGGGAAAGCCGGGTCTTTTCAGGAGTCAGAACTCAGTCTCTGCCGGTCCTTCTGAGAAGGGCCAGTGCTGCTGGAGGCAGCGCCTGCCATAGTGGGGAGGGGGCAGCTGCAGAGTCCAAGGGGGTTCTCTGGGGGTGGCTCACCCAGCCCCAGACCCACTTGAATCTCATGCCCCTCCCACGGGCACCCCATCACTTCCCTGCCCCACCTCCATTCGTGGGTTTAGGGCTCGAGGAGAATTGCTGTTGAACTGAGAAATTTGCCACTAGCCCCTCCTGAGGCAAACACCGGCAAGAGTGCTGGTCCGGGGGTCTCTGGGGAGGCCAGACTCCGCAGGTCAGGTGTTTGGGGTAGGCCAGCTAGTCCTTGGCTCTCTCTGCCGGCGCGGGATGCCGCAGGCTGCGCTCTCCAGCTGAGTGACGCAGAGCGCGCTGCGGACCACGCGGAAGGTGCGGAGGACAGCGGGCGCGGGGCTCAAGCTCGGCTTGGGATGCAGGCGGTCCTGAGCAGCGGCGCGAGTAATGCGTGCATGGGGCGCTCCCGGTAGATACACGCTCTAGCCGCGCTCTGGCCTCGGTGAACACCAGCGGGGTGCAGTGGCGAGGTAACCGGACTGGCGCTGGGTGGAGGCGCGGGCCAGGGGAGAATGTGCCGCGGTCCGGGGACGTGGGCTAAGGTGAGTGCGCCAAGGGGTGCGGAGACCTTGGCACTGGCCGGCAAGGGCGCGAGCTGGGGCGTGGCTGGGGCGCAGGGAAGAGTGCAGGCTCACGGGTCGGGTGTGGGGTCAGGGCGCTGGGAGGGGCTGGGGCGCCGGCATCCGCCGGGTTGCCGTGCCGTGGCCTGGCTGGGCTCGGGATCACGGGCGCTGCGACAGGGCGGGGGCATGGTCTGTCCCGGTATGCGTTTCCCGGACCTGGGTGATAACATAGCTGATCTTGGGCCCCTTGCTCTGGGCCGCGGGACAAGATCACAAACCCACTTCCTCTGCCCCAGGTGTGTAGCTATTTGTAATCTCGAAATACCTTCATAGCCAGGAGTTCAGAAGACGCTGGGAGAGGAGTGGCAGGGAGGGGCTGCAGGGCTCAGAGAGGACAGTAGAGGTGAGGCGCTGCCAGCTCCTGGCCCGTGTGCTCAGGGGCAGCCACACATACCGAGTCCGTTGCTCTGTTTCCTGGTGAGTGTTTTGGGCTGAGGTGGATGGGGTACAGGAGCCTCCGTCTCTGTGAGTTCCCATGGTCTTGGGTTCACGTGGCAGCTGTAAAAATCGCACCCAGGAATTTCATTCGTTTGGCCTTGGTGCCTGTCCCTGAGGGTGGGGTGGTTTCCACCAGGGGTGGGCTCAGAGCTGAACAGGTGGCATGGACTGCCTGTCCGTCCTGCACCTGTGCCCTGTCCTGTGGGCCCCTCAGCCCCTCTTTCCCCTGGGGCGTCGTTCAGTGCAGAGTTCAGATTCAGTTGCACGTGGGCCGTGGCCCTGTCCAGGCTGCTCACTATGAAAACAGCTCCGCGTTCTTGTCAGGTGTTCTGCACCAGGTGACATTTGTGGGGGTGTGTTTTGTATGCCAGATTCTGCCTGTGCGTCTGTCCATCAATCATCTGTCCACCTATCTACCTGTCAATCATCTATGTACCCATCCTCTCAGAAGTCAGGCACTTTCTGAGTGCCCTCAGCGATGTGCTGAGACAGGCAGCTGTCTGAGAAATGTGAACGTGCACAAGAGCGCTTCTGAGCTTCGTAAGACAAGGTCCTTCACGGCACGTGCATCTGTCTGCCTCTCAGCCCATTTCATTCCCACTGTCCTGTTGTCCTTGTCCTGCCCAGGCCCCCTGACAGTACCTGTCTGCCTGTGAGATTTCCAGGGCCTCGTTTCCCTCTCTGTCAACTGGAAATCTCTCTAGCTCATCTGTGTCCCTCAGAAGTGGGCTGTGTGGCCAGGTGAGCCACTGCATATGACAGCAGATGGCCTGCAAGGGCCACCCAGGGGTAAGGTGTCACCTCCACACGAGTGCTGGGCCAGGCCCCCGGAAGGACTGCTGAGCTGACGCTGGTTCCTGTCGCTCTGTCCGTCTGGGCCACTGTCACAGGACACCACAGATGGGGCAGCTCATAAACCACAGAAGTTTATTTCTCTCAGTTCTGGAGGCTGGGAAGTTTGAGATCAGGGTGTGGCAGGGTTGGTGGGGGCTCCATTCTGGGGTGCAGGTGTCTCCTTGTGAGCTCACATGGCAGAAGGTGGCTGGGAGCTCTCTGGGGTCTCCTTTATAAGGACACTAACCCCTCCATGAGGGCTCCATCCTTATGATCTACTCACCCCCACAGGCCCACCTCCAAAGGCCATCACCCTGGGGGTTAGGGCTTCGACCCATTAGGGGCACATTCAGGCCACAGCATTCCACCACTGTTCCCCCCAAATCCATGTCTTCCTCCCGTGCAAAGTGCATTCACTCCACCCCAGCAGTCCCCAGAGTCTTAACACATTGTGGCATCAACTCTCAAGTCCAAATTTTCATCTAAACCCTGTTTAAATCAGGTGAGGGTGAGACTCCAGGCAGATTTGTCCTGAGCCAGGTCACTTTCTAGCTGTGAGCCTGTGAAACCAGATGGGTCACCTGCTTCCAAAATATGGTGGTGGGACAGGCACAGGACAGACACCAGACAGTGGGGTGGGGTCCTGCCTGGGCTGGAATCCCATGTCTGGGGCTCTGTGGGTCTGAGTCGCCTGCCCCTGCGGCTCCGCTGGGCCTTGCAGCAGCCTTGCATGACCCAGGCCAAGGGCCGTGTTCCTGAAGCTCTGGGTGCCCCCACCCTTCGAAACCTAGAGAAAGGAGCCGCCCCCCAGACTCGTGCACACCTCGTGCAGCAGAGTAGGCTCTTTCGGGCGCCTCCTCCAAACTCTCCCAGCCTTGCCAATCATCCAGTTCCAAGGCCATGTCCACATTGGTACGGTTTGTCACAGCAGTGCAGCATCGTCACGGTGCTGTCACAGGAGGGAGACGTGAGCCTCCTCCAGGCAGGTCTGAGATCTGGGAGTGAGCCTGGCCAAGGGCAGTGCGGAGGGAGGGAGGGAGGATGCAGAGGGGAGGGTTGGCCTGAGCCCTGGGTGGCACCGAGAGCATTTGCCTGAGGTCAGCCGCCATGTGGCTGAATCGCAAGTGCCCTGTGCTGAGCCACGCCAGGTAAGCCTGGGTGGGTGCCTCGCACCTCCCCAGAGCACCTGACTGCATGTGGAAGCCGGATGAATGGGCAGGGGAAGGCCTGTCCACGAGGGACCGTCACACGTGGTGGAAAGTGATGTGGCAGGAAGGGTTTCCGGGTAGGAGAGCGAGGTGAGACCTTGCGATTCTCTTGCCCCAAGAGGCCCTTCTTCACACCTTCAGAGACACCGGATGAAGGAGTGTGACTCCACAGATGACCTCATGGGGTGACGTGGTGGGGTGGCATGTGGATGATGTCGTGGAGTGACTTGGTGGGGTGATATTGTGGGGGGCGACCTCGGGCATCATGGCTTCAGGGAATCGTCAGCAGCCTCAGTGCTGGGAGGAAAGGATTTGAGAAAAGGAGACGTGTTCTTGTGAGGGGCTTGTCTAGTGGGCAGAGAGCTGGGCCACAACCCGAAACCACTTTGTGCTTAGTAGGGTCTTTTTTTCTTTCTGGAAAATGAAAGTGGTGAGCAGATGTCAGGGAGCTCAGAGACAGGATGTGGTGTGAGCACTGCACGTGACTGGCGAGCTCCCTTGGTTTCTGGCCCTGGTTCCTGGTTGTTGCTGGACGCATGCTGAGTGGCGAGGTGGGGGTAGAACGCTCTCTCTGGTCCTTCACAGTGACCTGAGGTTGTCACTCTTATGAATGGGTGCCTGGGGCCTGGAGATATGCCTGTACTTCCAAATGGCCCAGGGACAGACACCGCAGCTAAGGGACAGAGTTCGGGTAGATGGACAAATGGCCGGGCTCCACACCAGGAGCCTGATGGACCATCTCAGGACAGCTGCCTCTTTTCTCTTCTGATTTATTTCAGCCACCCCTCTCCCCAACATGTTTCTGGAACCCTCAGCCTAGCCAGTCTGAGCAAAGCCTGTCCTGAGGGAGGTGGGAGCCCGTGGAGGCTGGAGCACGGGTGTCAGAATGGAATCCTCGGCCCTGACGAAAGCTGGCTCCAAGCAGGAGGAGGGCTTCGGGGTGCAGTCCAGGAGGGTAGCAGACCTGGACCTGGTCCCCAACCTCCGGCGAAGCAACAGCAGCCTCTGTAGGAGCAGGAGGTCACAGTACCTCTTCAACAGCTGTGAGAAGGTAGGTTTCCAGTGGCTGGGGGTCCACCAGAGCCCTCCTGGGGCCCAATGACCGAGGGAGGGGGGACGTCCTGCTGGGCAGAGATACCTGCTCTGGGCGCTGCAGCCCAGAAGGACCTGGAGGAAAGAGGACTGGAGAGAATGGTGGGCGCCATGTCTGTCCCCCAACCCGCCCCCCAGGTGGGTGCGCTGGGTAAACATTGTGCCCTGGGCTAGGCTCACGGGAAGCTGTCACTCCTGACCTCATTGTGCAATGGCTTCCTATCCTCTGTCTGACTGGGAAGCCCCAAGCACAACCCAAGTCCTGGGCTACCTTCACAGAAGGCCCTGGATGAGAGCTCGGGGATGAGCATGCTTGAATGTCACAGTCCCTATGAGGTGGGAGCGAGGGCATCTCAGCCTGCTGTCCCACTAGGGCCAAGGGGGGCGTCCAGACCCTCATCGCCACTTTCCCACCACACCAAGGTGTTCCCAGGAAGTCAGTGCTGATATACAAACTGTCAAGTGCTGTACAGACTCCAGCTGGGCCCAAGAAGTAGTGGTTCTGCGGGTTCCCGCCTCCGTCCTGAACAGACACCTGAGCACCTTCGTCAAGGGTGCTCTAACCTTGGGTGTGGGAAGGCTCGGACCCCCCTCTTCTGAAAAAAGCCCCCTGAAGCTTGTCGGGAGAACAGAGGGGTTGGAGGGAGGCACAGGACCTGCAAGTGTGAATACTGCTGCTTTCATGCCCGAGGATCTCAAAGTGCCATTTTCACCCTCGGCAGGAAAATCTCAGCTCGTGGATTCCTGAAAACATCAAGAAGAAAGAATGCATCTACTTCGTGGAGAGCTCCAAACTGTCTGATGCTGGGTAAGGGACCCTTTCTCTGTTCCCACGTGGAGAGGCTGGTGGGAGCAAGACTAGCAGGGCCTCAGCTGGGGCCAGGCCCGAGGCTGCCCTGGCCTGGGGTGCGCGGGGCCTTCCATTCACCCCTGAGCTGCCTGAGGGGAAGGCGTCTCACCCCACCCAGCTTTGCAGTTGAGGTGCAGAAACTTTAGGCGACTGGTTCAGGGTCATAACTTGGCCAGTCTGCAGCGAGGCTGGGATCTACTCAGTGGTTCGGGCTCCATGTTGTCCACCTTGAGAGTAGCTCACGTCCCTCTGGAACAGCGTGTGGGGCTCAGAGGGGCCTCGGGGATAGCCCACAGCTCAGACCCCTCATTGAGGAGGGCACTGAGTCCAGACGGGCCCACCTGCCTCGAGGTGAGCCGGGCTGGGCAGGGCCGATGAGGCCGCCCCCATGAGTAGCAGGGGCCGCTTTGCCTCCAGGCCACCGACGTTGCCCCCCTGGGCTGTGGGCACCCCCAGCGAGGTGCCCCTGACTTGGGTAAACCTGAGGGCATCTGTGGCGGGATGCCACACCGTCCTGTTCCTGAGACAGAGAGCTCTAAGGTGGCATCCCTTGTTTTATTTAATCCATTGGCGGGACATTGGCTAATAACATTGTATGAATTTTGGGTGCACAGCTTTACACCTTGACATCTGGGCATTGCATTGCGTGTCTGCCACCCGAAACCCAGTCTCCTGTCATCCTGAGTTTGGCCACCTTCACCCTCCTCAGCCTTCCCCACTTCCCTCCCCCTCTGGTAACCATCACACTGTCGTCGAGTCTGCGAGGCTGTTCGTTCTGTTTTGTCTGCTCGTCTGTGGCTTTCTGTCTCACGTCTCACGTGTGAGTGAGATCATACGGTTCTTGTCCTTTTCCACCTGACTTGCTTCGCTTAGCGTGGTGCTGTCAAGATGCGTCCATGTTGCCACAAATGGCAGTATTTTATCTTTTTTATGGCTGTGTAATATTCCACTGTATACATGAACCATAGGCACTAAGTTTATGGACCTTGGTCCCAGAGGGGTTATGGTGGACTTGACCCCACAGGTAAGGGAAGTAAAAGAAAAACAATAATAAATGAACAGACTACATGAAACTAAAAAGCTTCTGCAGAGCCAGAGAAACCATCAACAAACAAAAAGGCAACCAACCGAATGGGAGAAGGTGTTTGCAAACAACACCTCTGACAAGGGGCTAACCTGCAAAATAGATAAAGAATTCATACAACAAAACAATATAAAACAAACAATCCTACTTAAAAATGGGCAGAGCATCTGAACAGACACTTTTCCAAAGAAGACATGTTCCTGTCCAATAGACATATGAGAAGATGCTCACCATCACTGCTCACCAGGGAAATGCAAATCAAAACTCACACCTGTTGGGCGGCCACTGCGAGGAAGGCGAGAAGTGTTGGCGAGAGCGTGGGGAAAACGGCACCCTCGCATGCCGCTGGCAGGAATACAAAAGGTGCAGCCACTGTGGGCAGCCGTGCGGGGGTTCCTCAGGAACTGAGGGCTAGAGCTGCCAAGTGACCCAGAAACCCCTCTCCGTTGGTGTTCCCTGGGGATGAACAGAGCGTACATTCTAGGTTGCGTGTCCCTTCCAGCCACACTGTAGTCTGTGCTGTGCCACAAACGGGCCACACTCTTTCTTACTGCCTGTCATCTGGAGAACGCCTCCTTACCCTTCAAGGCCTGATGCAGACCACGCCTCTGCTGCAGAGCCCTGCTCGGCCACGCCCCAGGGAGCGACCTGTTCCTCCCCCCCGCCCTCTGCATAGTTCTCTTTTCTGAGTTCTGACCTCTGACCAAGGCAGAGGCACCCTTTGCCTCCCTTGCTGGACGAATAGTCAGCAGCCAGCTCGCATTTGTTGAACAACCCAGGAGGAGGGGCATCCTGCATGGAGAAGATGGAGGACGATTATGACACGGGGTCATATGTGAACGGTCACTGCCATTTCTGGGATGTGGTGATATGCCCAGGGTGTTGTCACTGAAAGTGCCCTGTGGGTGTGGGGGTGGCTCCTTTTCAGATAAGAGCCCTCATTTCTTACGGTGGTCTCAGGATAGGCCCCGCGTTAGAGAAACTCGCCCCCATGCTCCAGCTGAAGGCATTGTGGCGGGTGACCTCGAACGTACCTGGTGCGTGATCAGAGATGCAGGCCTATGCCATGTGTTCTGACAGTGTACTGAGTACTTATGCTGAGCTCTCCGGTCTTAGTTATTTTCAAGTAGGTTTATAAAAATAGCCTCGGAGGGAACTTGTGATCCACAAGCTTCCCCATATAGGAATCACTGGTTTCAAGTCAATTTTGAAGGCTGTAATCTGGTTTCTAGTTTGTAGGGTTCAGGGATGCCATTGACTGAACCCCAGGCCTGTCTTCTGAACTCTGAACAAGCAGAGAAACATTGACAGCGGCCAGTGAGGGCTGGGGGAGGGGGGAGACAGGTTGGATTTGAGGCAGAAATCGGGCTTTCTACCCCATTAGTGCCACTGTCTGCCTTGAAGAAATGGTGCTCGGTATGTGTTTCGTTCTGAAAACTTCCAGAAGCACCTTTATTAGCATGAGGTTTAATGCAAGGAGTTGCTACAGAGAGAGGACAGGTGGAATGGCCTGCTCGCTCAGGTGTTACCTGAGAGCATGCGAGTGTGTGCGTGTGTGCAGGTGGGAGACCGCCCACAGCAGCTCCGTCAGACTGCAGGGAGGACCCCCACTGGGGGAGAAGGTGCCGACCCGCACGGGGTGCTAGCAGAGCTGTCCCCATTTATGCCCATCTAGGCCAAGGGCTGGGAGCAATTCCTGACCAGTTTCTGGGTCGGCGGTTTCAGTGCGGTTTGCGGCACCGTGTCAGGCAGGCTCGGAATCACTGTGCATTTAAGCCCTAATCTCATCAGAAGGCGATAGTTCAGAGAGGAAGGAAAGGAGGCGGCGTGTCACGGGCTGACTGTTAGAAACATAAGAAGATCTGGGGCGGCCGTGGGCCAGCACAGGAGAGCTCGGGTCCTCACCCGGGCAGTGCTCTTCCCTGCCTTGGGCCGTGAACGGAGGCCACGCAGGCTGTTCCCTAAGGTGCCCTGCGTCTTCTGAAGGGGTCGGAGAGGAGAGTCAGAAACACAGGCAGCGAGGGACCTGCTTTGTGAGCAGTGAAAGGACAGTCTCAGGGGTCCAGGAGCCCTTGGGTTCGGGGCACGAGGTGGGTCTCATCCTTGGTCCTCTGTGTGGTTAGTAATTCACATTAATCAAATAGCTTTTTCACTTACTACCCGTCTACCTCCTCATTTGACCTTCACAAATTTCGCAGGGTTGGGGTCAGGGAATGTATTCTTTTTCCCATTTAATGATAGAGAAACTGAAATTCAAAGCACCTAGGAACGCACACTTAGCGAGTGGCAAGAAACCTGCTTTCTTTCTCCTGGTCTGTCCAGTAGTCTCTCCCTTGTGTCATCTGGTTCAGGCTTTAGACTTTCTTTTCCTTTCTTTCTTTTTTTTTGGTCCCATCTGTATCTAGACTTTTAGGTCATTTGTTAACTATCAGACAGTAGGAATCTAAAACATTTGTAGATTTCCAGTTAAACAAGGTTGTGATTGGCTGGGTGGGGTGGAAGTGCCTCCTTACTGCCCCCACGTGGTCATCACGGATACTGCGGCTGTGGCTGGTGCCTCCTTCCTGCTGGGTGAGGGTGGGAATCCTGCCTTTCTCCTGGGCCTCCCTGGACACCCTCAGTGGGGAATGGGGAGCAGGAGGCGTGGGCACCTCGGTACCCGTGTGACCTCATGGTCTTTGCAGGAAGGTGGTGTGTGAGTGCGGCTACACCCGTGAGCAGCACTTGGAGGAGGCCATCAGGCCCCTCGCCTTCCAGAGCAATGAGTGGGACCCAAAAAAGCATGTCCAGGAGAGGCCGACGGATGCCTTTGGTGACATTGTCTTCACAGGCCTGAGCCAGAAGGTGGGAAAGGTTGGTTTCCATCACCCCGTTGCTCTGACTGTAAACCAGAGCCCGCCAGTGGTGACCCCCAGTGGCCAAACTTCTGGGGTAGGGGTGCGGGGCTGGCTGAAAGCCTGGGGGCACAGAACCCTCCCTACTTAAGGGATGAGGCAGGTGGGGCTCTGCCTGGTTAACAGGAGACACGTGATGCTCTCAGTGCCCTTGGCTCCCACAGAGCAGGTCTGGGCTGCAGCCAGGGGAGTGGTGGGAGTAAATTCTCGCTGGGAGGCCCTGGGTGCTCTGTCAGGCCTGGGAGGGCACAGGGGAGCACATCGGCCCCAGGAACAGGTCCGGAGGACTGGCAGTGAGGAGGTGGGGAGGGACTCCGGGGTAGCGGGGAGGCTGGTAGCAGAGGTAAGAGGCGGCAGACCAGGGTGGGGCAGGATCCAAGTAGAGCCTCGGGTCTCAGGCTGGTCCTGGGATCAGCAGCATCACTAAACAAGTTCTCAGTCCCGCCCACCCTGATCTGTGGAATCAGGGGCCCACTCACCTGCATTTTAACTAGCCTTCGGGTGTCTCAGCTCCTGGACACCACTGTCCTGTGGAGTCTGGTGGAACCACTTAGTTCTGTGATGGGTTTCTGGAACCCCTGAACCTTGTACCAGCTGGGTGAGGCTTTTGCCCTGAACTTTTCTGAGTTGCTGAGATTCTGCCCATGTGGTCATGGAGGTAGAACAAGGAGGGTCCTGGGGTCACCAGCCCCAGAGCCACCCTGAATTGGCACCATCATGTTTTGGGTGCTTTCCAAACCCCTGTCCCTTTGAGCTGCTCTCCAGGCTGGCTGGGTCTCTAAACTGGATGGGAGGAGTTCCCCAGGAAGGTAGGGATGGGGGGGTCTTCTGCAACGCAGGGGCTCAGAGTAAGAGCAGACTCTGAGGGGAGTGTCTGAGGACAGCTGACTTCACATGACAGCCAGGGCGTGGGGACCCAAGACAGGGGTGCTGGCTGTGTGAGAGGTGGCACTGGGTGAAGAGAAGGAAAGGCACTCTAGTGCCACACCAGGGGAGTCGATGGCAGGCATGGCTCTTACGGTGAAGTTGGAATCAGGACGAGAGGCCTCAGGCCGAGGGGCTCCCCAGGCAGGAGAGGGGCTGCTGCGGCTCCGAGCTGGGCTGAGGGTATGTGAGGGTGACAGGCTGGCTGTTCGAAACCTGTCATTCCCACCGGCCTCTCTTCCCGCCTTTGCCTCCCTTGTCTCTCTATGCGTGTCCTGCCAGGGCAAGGCCACTTGCACTTGCTGGACCTAGACCCAGGGTGTGAGGTGTCCCCCCGCCGGGCTAGGTCTCCCAGGCATGGCTGGATGTGGGGTTTCTGAGTGCTCAGGTGGGTGCCCACTGACCTGGGGCCTCCTCTGCTGTCTCCTGACTCCCCTGCAGTACGTCCGCCTCTCCCAAGACACTCCCTCCAGCGTGACCTACCAACTCATGACCCAGCACTGGGGCCTGGATGTCCCCAACCTCCTCATCTCAGTCACGGGCGGGGCCAAGGACTTCAACATGAAGCCACGGCTGAAGAGCGTCTTCCGCAGAGGCCTGGTCAAAGTGGCCCAGACCACAGGTGGGTCCCGGAACAATGGATGGACTGAGGAGACAGCAGCAGGCGAGCGAGTCCCTGTGAGGCAGAGTCGAGGCTTTGGGCCTGGTGGGCCCTCAGGGGTCAGTAAGGCCACGCCCGGTAGGGTGGAGAATCGTATGGTCAGACTTACCCAGGCTTGCCTGCCTGCAGCCCTGTCCTCCACACCCTGCTGCCGCCCCTGGGCTTGTTCAGTGGGGCAGATGTGGCTCCATGTAGCTCCCTGATGATGAGGCCCTGCTGGGCATGGGGAGGAGGCCTGGGAGCCTTCAGCTGCCAGTGCCGGAGGGAAGAGGTGGCCGGAGGAGGCCGTGTCAGTCAGGGTGTGTTAACTACTCCTTTCCAGACACACGCCTGAACGTGGGTTTGAAAGCCCTGCAGGTGCGGGGTCTGGGGGTCAGAAGCACACGTGGCCCTGAGTGTCAGGCATGTGCGTGGCAGGGTGCACACCAGGACCTATGGCCTGCCCGGCCTCTGCTCCTCTCCCCAGGAGCCTGGATTATCACTGGGGGGTCCCACACCGGTGTGATGAAGCAGGTGGGTGAGGCCGTGCGTGACTTCAGCCTGAGCAGCAGCTACAATGAGGGAGAAGTCGTCACCATTGGGATCGCCACATGGGGCACCGTGCACAACCGAGAAGGCCTGATCCACCCCACGGTGAGCGCGGCCCCTCCCGGGTGGGCATCTCCGAGGAGGTGCTGTGGGGACCTTACGGATACTGCAGTGGGCAGACTGTCATCTGGGCTCCAGCGTAAACGCACAGTGGAGGCGACAGGCTGGGTAGGGACAAAGGAGACCTGGGTTCGAGTCCCCCTGGTGACCTGGGACAAGTGGCTAACTTGGCTGGACTCCGGTTTCCTCTCTTAAGATCCTGTAGGACGAATTTATATAAAAGTCCCTAACTCGCCACCACTGCTCACCTCAACAGCTGCTTGGGTGTGACCTGGTCTCACAGGAGGGGACAGCATGGCCGGGATCGCTCAGGGATGAGCAGCTGGGTGGACGGAACCCGCCGTTCTCTATGGATAGCAGGGGTCCAGCACTGCCCCTCCTGGGGCTGCTGTGGTTAGTGATCACAGACCTGGTGGCTAAAGCAACAGCAATGCCCTCCCCCACAGTTCTGGGGACCGGAACTCAGAGGTCAGCATCACTTGGCCAAAGTCAAGGTGCTGGTAGGGCCTGGCTTCCTCCACAGGCCGTGGGAAGAAACCATTCCCGCCTCTGCCAGCTCCTGGTGCTGCCTGCTCTCCTTGGCTTGGGGCCGCATCCCTGCAGACTTTGCCTCTGTGGTCACATGGCCGCTCCCCTTCTATCGTCAAATCTCCCTCTGCCTCTCTCTCATAAGTGCACTCACGGTGGCATTTAGGACCCACCTGCAATCTTCTAGGGTAATCTTCCCATGTTAAGATCCTTAACTTAGTCACAACTGCAAAGACTTTCTCCAAATAAGGTCACATTTACAGGTCCCAGGGATTAGTATCTGATGGCTCTGGGGGGGTCATCACCCAGCCTGTTAGGCCCCCATTTCTAGCATTCACAACACAGAACTTTCCGTCCATGTGTCCGACTCTTCCCTGGCCACCCCCAGGGCGGCTTCCCTGCTGAGTACATCATGGACGAGGAAGGCCAAGGCCACCTGACTTGCCTGGACAGCAACCACTCCCACTTCATCCTTGTGGACGACGGGACCCACGGCCGCTATGGGGTCGAGATTCCCCTGAGGTCCAAGCTGGAGAAGTTCATTTCAGAGCAGACTAAGGAAAGAGGAGGTGAGGGAGCACATTTCCAAGGGTGCCTGGGGTGGAGAGGGGAGCAGGCTGGTCACAGTGACGGGGACACAGCTGGCTGGGACCAGGATGTGCTGTAGGCGGGGTACTTGGGGCACAATTAGGACACATCGGGTTTCTTTACACTTGTTCAGGGAGGTCACATTCTCGTGCTCCGTGTGGCCAGGGAAGGAGGGTCAGGGCAGGCCCGGGCTTTTCTGCTCACTGTTGGGTCAGAGACCACCCTGCGGCCCCTCACACACTCAGTCTCAGGTCAGAAACAAGAATGTGTGCTGCCTTCTCCATTGTGGGCGGGGCGGGATGGACCCTAGGATAGTGGGGGCCAGATCCACGGGGTTTGGCACAGGCTGTGGGGAGGGGTGTAGAGAGGACCTGAGGTACCGGGGGTCTAGCTCTGTACCTGGGCTCATGAGGCGCCTGGAGAGCAGAGGCTTTCAAGCTTTGCTGCACACGAGTCACCTGGGAGGCTTGTCAATCACCGCCCAGTCTCCGACCCAGGTCTGGCAGGTCTGGGTGGGCAGGAGCTTGCACTTTGAAGTTTCCAGGTGGCGCTGACCTGCTGGTTGGGGACCACACTTTGAGCTCCCTGC
Organism: Macrotus californicus; assembly: GCA_007922815.1. NCBI lineage: Eukaryota > Metazoa > Chordata > Mammalia > Chiroptera > Phyllostomidae > Macrotus > Macrotus californicus. The sequence goes on from VMDR010000300.1 coordinate 258,433, forward strand.
TTTGACTGAGAGACCCGTGGTGGGAGTGTTAGGGGTATGTGAGTGTGTGGGGTCAGTGAGACCGGCGGCACTGGGAGAGAAAGTTTGCTGCCCGGGCAGATATTTCTAAAGTCTTCACAAGCCCCCGGCTGCAGGCTGGGTGAAAGGCTCCCGGTGGAGTCGAATGTGTGGACAGAGGACTGAGGTCTGGTCCCCGTGGCTCCCAGGCCACGTGGCGTGTTATGCCCTCCTGTTTGCGGTAACCCATGGCGTGCCCAGACTTGAGATGCCATGAGTGGGCTGCAGAGAAAAGCAGGGAGTCGTGGCCTGCTGGGCAGAGAAGGCCGGCTGGGGGACCCTGGGTGTTGCTCTGCCATCCACAGTCCTCGCCTTCCCCTCCCACCCAGGAAGGGTGTGAAGGGTGCAGGGGTGGTAAGTGCAAGGAGAGGAGCCATCGGGGGCTCTTGAATTTGCTCAGTTACATAGAACAAGCAGATGCCGTGTGACTCCAGATCGTCAGCCTTTGAATGCTGCTTAGCACCCCATGACGGGTCTCTCAGAGGACGCTTCTTCAAGATGAGGCTGGAGCTGGCAGGGGGAAGGGACGCATCCCAGGTGGAGCTTCTGAGTCCTGCATCCCTCACTGGGGCTCTGTGCTTCGTCCTAGGTGTGGCCATCAAGATCCCTATCGTGTGTGTGGTGCTGGAGGGAGGACCGGGCACATTGCATGTAAGTACTGACCAGCTGGGTGGGGGCCCGGAGGGTCACGTCCTGCTGTGGGTGGGACACCTGACCCAAGCCACTGTTACCAGCATTCCATTGGGACATTAACAAGGGAAGGCAAGGAGCTTGTCCCCCATGTGGCGGAGGAAGGGTGGTGCCCTGCATGGCAGGGCCCTCTCTGGGTGAGGGGGGAAGAGGACACTGGCTTGTGCTCTGGGCAGTTGACCAGTAAGAGGGGCTTCAGAGGGGACTGCAGCAAGGATGGAGCTGATGGCCCCCTGTTTCCAGGGCCCTGGGGCAGCTGTGGGAGGTTTCTGGACTCTGCACCCACACTCAGGCCCATGGGACCAGCCCTGAACTTAAGGCAGGTTCCTCAGTGGTTTGAACACACTGCCCATGGACCTTTGTTCAGAGCCCCCTCCACGGTGTGGGATTCCCCTCGTTTGTGGTGTCTCTGCTGTAGGAACACATGTGACATTACAGCCTATCAGTTTGGGGCAGGAGCATAGAAAATGTCACTTCTATTTCATGCTCCCAGAAGGAGAAAACGAAACCCTGGGCCTTCCTGGGGAGACAGGGTACACCTGGGCCCTACTTCATCCGTACTTGGACTTCTCCTCAGGTTCTTTTGCGGACGGGGCGCAGGCTGGGGTCAGGGTCCCCTTCCCAAAGTTGAGGCCACCCTGGGTCCCCAGAGGTCTCCCCTCATTGTCCTGGTCTCACCTGGGCCTTAATGAGGAGGTGCCTCTGGCCCAGGCAATGCCCTCTCTTTCTGGAGATGCTCTTGTGTTCTCTCTCACTGGTGCTGTTGAGCAATAGGCCTGGAGGAGTTGGGATGCCAGGCGCGCACCCCACAGCATATCAGTAGTGACCACCTCTCCCTTCCACCTGCGGGTGTTGCCGCCCAGATCAGTGTTTTCGGTGGATTTCACGACAGCCTGTTTGCCCTGATGTTAAGGCGCCATCAGAGATTTCGGAGCTGAGTGCGAGGGGTGAGGGTCAGGTCCTGGCTCACAGTTGGCCCCTGCCTTGCAGACCATCTACAATGCCATCACCCACGGCACCCCCTGTGTGGTGGTGGAGGGTTCAGGCCGTGTGGCTGACGTCATCGCCCAGGTGGCCAGCCTGCCCATCTCCGAGATCACCATCTCCTTGATTCAGCAGAAGCTGGCCGTATTCTTCCAGGAGCTGTTCGAGACCTTCACCGAGGGCAGGATTGTGGAGTGGACCAAGAAGGTGAGGCAGACAGGCGTGGCAGTCATCAGGTGTGGCTGACTCCTAGGTGCTGGTGGCTCAGTAAACAGGACCAGGACATGGGGGACCCAGAAACAGAGGTCCCAGGGGCTGGGGGTTGGGCCTGGGAATGATCTTCAGAGAGTGGGGGCTTCGAGCCTCATAGACAGAGGGAGGGCCCAGGGCAGATGGGCGTCCTTCAGGGGGCAGCACACTGCCCGGCCGAGAGAGGGAGTGTCCTGAGCCTGTCTCCTGCGGAACATCCGGCCTGGGCTGGGGTGCTACAGGTTGGAGAGCGCAGCTGTCCTGGGAAGAGGAGCTGCTGGATTGGAGGCCAGGAGGCTGGTGCTACAGGGGATGGGGGCAGAGGGGTGAGCCGAGGCTGGGGTAGCCAGGGTGCTGCTGCCTGGTGACAATAGCAGGTGGCAGGGTCCCACCCAGCCTTCGCACCTGGGGAGCTCTGGGTCCCCCCGGGTGGACTAATGGAGGTGTTCTGGCGGGGCCAGGCAGGAAGACAGGCAGAATGTACAGACATGGGGCCTCCATGGCTCCCACCACCACCAGGCGGCCTGGGAGGCACCTCCATGCGCCTTGGAGGCATCGGTGGGCGTGGGCCTCCCCTCGGGATCTTCAGGTCTGGTGAGCAGTCTGGAGGACCCCTGGTCTCCAGGTCGTTTGGGGGACTTCAAGGCCTGGAAGGGACATACTGACTGAAAACAGGGGGGTTTGAGCCATGACCTGCGGCTCATAGCCCCTCTGCTGGTGGCTCGGGTTCCTTCTCTTTGTTTTCCTTTGGCTTTATTTCTAGTGCCTGCTTTCTCTCTCGCTTTTTGGGGATCATTTTAGATTTGTAGACAGTTGCAAAGTCAGTGGTCTCCCCACCCCTCACCCAGCCCCTCCTGACCTTGCATCCTGCGCAACTCGGTGCCTTTGTCGGATCTGAGGGGTGAGCTCTGATTCGTCGCTGGTAGTGAAACTCGGACTGTTCGGATCCCATGCTGACCCACGAACGTCCTTTTTCTGCCCCAGGGTCCAAACCGGGACGCCAGACTGTGTTTAGCCTGCTCTCTTTTATTGTCTTTTCCTTTTCCTCTTAAAGCGTGACGTTAGCTAGTCCGCCGGAACTCAGACTCTCTGGAACATCACCACGTGAACTAGATGACAGAGAGGCTGCTCTGGCCATGGGCTGGGCTGGGAGGTGCTCCTGCTCCCCACCCATGGGCACCCCACCCCCAAGATCTCAGGTTGGGACCCTCTGCCTGGTCTCCCAGCCCCACCCCTTCTCCGGACCTGGGCAACTCATGGCTGTTATGATTGGGGACCACAGTGGCCCTGCAGCTCAGTAATTTTGCTCTAAAATGCATTAAAGGAATTTTTTTTACCCCTGTAGTGGGAGATACATTGTTGCAGGTGGGTGGAGAGGCTGCAAGGACCCCTTATAGACCCACCAGGCAGGGCACTCACTGCAGGCTGTGGGGGAGGACCTGCTGCAATCCTTGGAGGCTCTTTGGCTCATTTGGGAGCCCTAGGTTAGTTGGCGTGGACCTCAGAGGCAGCTGTCTCCCCAGTCCAGGTTTCAAGGGGCCCCAATGAGCCCACAGCCATGACCCCAGCCTCCAACAGTGTGAGGGAGTGGGGCTGGGTCAGCCTTGGCATCCCATGAAGCCCGTGGCCAGCTGAATGAGCTCAGACGGAAGCCCCCTGTACCCCATTTCTCTGGTCATTCTGGGTACTGTCTCAGCCACATCCTGAGCTCACCTGACCTGTTTCTTGGCACGATTCTCAGGGGGACACTCAGCACCTCTCCAACCCTTGTTTCCCCAACAACAAATCAGGGCTGCAAAGTCATCAGGGGCTGTATCTTTTTCCAGCTCCATGAACACTGGGCCAGGCTGTAAAACTTCCTGGAAATTCAGTTTTAAGTGCCTGGTATGTACTTTCCAGGGCAAGTCAGTGGCGCAGCGTAGCCCCACTATGTCTGATTTCAGCCACACAGGCAGTCCATGCTCACCAGCCAGAGACCTCAGGGACACATTGCAGGTGACCACGTGTGGGGAGGACACTCCCCTCAGGAGCCCTGCTGTTGTGTGGGGGGAGGCCGAGGGGCTGGGCCCTGGTTGGGGGGGAGGTTGAGGCAGTGAGCTCACTGTGGATGGGAGGGAGGCCCTTCTTTGGGTGTTCGTGGCACAGGGGCCTGTTCTCGTCGGTGCTGTTTGTGGTCTCAGGGTGACCTCGTTCTGCGAGACTGTCCTGCCGTGTGGTCAGGTCCGTTTGTGAAGACACGGAAGTTCTCTGAGCGTCAGCCTAGTTCCCCACGGAGCCCTTGGGGACTGGTGGGTGGGCCCCGGGCCTTTCCCGGGTTAGTCTAGAAGTTGTCCAGGCAATTCTCGAATGCAATCCAACCTGCTGTTGTGGAAAGGCGCCTGTCCTAGCCCCCTTTCTGTTGCTGAGTCGGGTCCCTGAAAATGGGACTCACACAGTCTCGGCCATGCCAGGGGGGTGGCCCCTTCCTGTTACTCTTGTGACTCGTTCAGCAAACCCCAGAGCAAGGGCCTGCGCTGTTGGGGCGGCAGGGGGAGCAGGCGGCCTTTTCCCTTGGACGCTGCCACGGGGTCTCCAACGGGGCTCACACCCAGCACCAAATAGCTGTGTCGGAGGACACACTCGCCCTCTCTCAGCGCAGCTCTTGTCTGTCACACAGGGACAGTGACACTTAAACTCAGAGGACAGGACAAGGACATTTATGCAAAGTGCTGAGTTTTCGTCTGCACATGTGCACTCCAAAAATGGTGTCTGTCCTGGGAGCCAAAGGCTGGGTTAAGTTCAGGAGACATTGAGGCTGGAGGACGGATGGGGCTGGGAGACTGAGGGTTGTGTTGGAATTGATGGGAAAGCTGCACCCTGAAGGGTGGGGAAGGTCCAGGGCTGAGGACTGGAGGTGAGGTGTTTGAGGTGGGAGTGGCCTGTAGGGAATCAGGAGCAACAGCCTGGGAGCAGAGGGGGAAGGCAGGAGAGGCTGGGCGTGGCCAGCCTGGGGGCCCACGGGAGGTGTCTGAAGCTTTGGGAGCCATGGGGGACCTGTGGGACATGTACCCTGGCCTCAGTGTGAAGGGGTTATGGGGAACAGCAACTGGTAGCAGGTAGGAAACAATGTAATAGACAGACGGACGGACAGGTGATAGATGACAGGTAAATGGATAGATATATAGAGTTGGTAGGTGTGTGTGTGTGTATGATATATGCATAGATAGGTAGGTAGGTGGCTAGGTAGGTAGAGTAGGTAATTTAGTAGGTAGATAGGCTGGGCAGATACATACATGGATTCATGGATGGTAGGTGGGTAGACAGTTGGATGGATGGATGAGTGGGTGGCTGGGTGGATGGATAGGTAGGTAGGTAGGTAGGTAGGCAGGCAGGTAGGGTGAGGAATGGCAGGGCCCAGGTGGGAGGACCAGGGGGAGAAGTCATAGTAAGCAATACTGGGGTTCAGCAGATACCCCCTCATGGGCGGGTGAACATTCTCCTCACTTGGGTTGCGTTTTCTAACCACGGACCAGCAAACATCGCGTACTTGGCCCTTTAGCATCTCCACCTTCACTGTCCAGAGTGTGGGAGTCGAGGTGGTGGCCCTGGCCACATGGGCGGGAAGGACTCGTGCCCAGGGCTCCGACTCTGTGTCCGGGGCCTCACCTCTCCAGGGACCCTTGGAGGAGGCAGGAGGCTCACTTGTCCCTGGGGACTTCACTTGGGGAATGCTTGTTGCAGATCCAAGACATTGTTCGGAGGCGGCAGCTGCTGACCATCTTCCGGGAAGGCAAGGACGGTCAGCAGGACGTGGACGTGGCCATCCTGCAGGCCTTGCTGAAAGGTGAGGGTTGGGCCAAGTGGGGACCGGGGGGGAAGCCACAACAACGGTGCTCGGGAGGGCCCTGAGTTCTAGACAGTCAGACGCACTGGTTGAGGGTGGCTAGCTGGCAGGGTTGCCCATTGCCGATGCTGGGGTATAAATGTCTATGTCAATTTGTCTTTTTAACTGAAACCAGAGTGTGGTCCACACTAATTTATCCCTTTGTGGTCAGTATAGTCCTCACAGAATTTCAGGGTAAAAAGAAAGAACCTTAGAACTCTACCCCCCCACCTCCGCATCCTTGGCCCCCGTTTACCTCCTAGCCTCCCTGAAGCACAGCGCCAACCCAGGGGTCCTTGTAAACCATGGAGCCCTGGGCCACCTGCTTGGTCTGACCTCTGCCCTCCGGCCACTCTTCCTGAGCCCACACTTCCTCTTTCCTGCTGCTGGGAAGGCCAGTACTTCCTTGTCCTTCTTGCTGGCTGCCCCATGGCTATGCTGGGGACACGGCCCCCAGGTGGACTGATGCTGAGCAGAAAGTTTCCACGATAGGATGGCAAACGCGACCTTTACTTCTGTGTACCCACTCCATGCCCCTCCCACTGACAGAAGGACTGAATATGGTCCATAAATCCTCACACACCTCATGAGGTGGTTAAAGCTTAGACTAGAGACTTCCATTTAAAGGCCTTTGTCTAGGAAGATTTTTGCTGAATCAGAGAGGAGCTGGGAAGAGCTGGTTCAACAGAATCAGAGCCGCTGTCTCCGGGTGGCAATAGGCGAATGTGTGGGGTGGGGATAATGAGCCATGGCATACCACATGACTGTCTGGTGGAGACAGGGGCCTCAGGGTGCTCCCATCACAGATGGACAGTGGGGCCATCTGTCTCTTCTCTGCCTTCTTCTCTGAAGTGGACAAAGGACCAACAGGAGGGACACCAGGCAGCTCATGTCTGGGGAAATCCAAGGCTACCATGTCCTGAAAGGCTGTGACAAAGGTCCCTTGGGGGACCCTGAGTCTGGCCATCAGTGCACAGCCCTGGGAGAGGAAGGACCCTACTTGTGGCTCAAGACGGACCTCAAGACTGAGGAGGACCTCTGTCCTCAGTCCGCTGTGATGATGTTCAGAGGCAGCAAAGCTGATGCTGTGGGGATGGTCCCTTCTGTGCAGGTGCTGCGTGGGAGGGGCGTGAGCAAGCCCCAGGGGTTGGGATGTCTGGGTCTTGGTGAGGGTTTGCAGGTATAGATGGCAGTAAAGATGCAGAGCCATCGAGCTGTGCCTTTGAGACGTGTGCACTGTCGAAATTCTGTTGACCTCAGTGAAAAGTTTAGCAAGGTGATTCTGGCATAGCTCTGTGTGATGCAGAACAGCATGGGTGGTACCTCCATGTGTGCAGGGTGGGACAAGGAGAGATTAGGAGAGCCACTGGGGCACAGAAAGAGAATTTATTTCTGGAAGCAAACACAGTGTAGTTGGTTGTGACTGGTTGCTGTGGAGCAGGCAGTGGGCTTCTGGGGTAAGGTGTGGATGAAAATACATGTGGCTATAGAAATATATAGAGTGTTTTTCAGTGACAACCCTTTTTAAAAATCGACTTTATTGACATACAGTTTATATATAGTAACCACCATTCTGAGTTTATTGCTGGATAGACTCTAATAGAGGTGGACACCCCACGTTCCTACCTCAGCCCAGAAAGTTCCCTCCTGCCCCTTTGCCATCAAAGCTCCCTCCACCCCACCCTGGGGGACCGTGTGTCTGCTTTCTGCCACTACAGGTCAGAGACCCATTCTAGAGCCTTATGGAGACGGGACCAGATGCTCTGTGTTCTTCCGTGTCTCACTTCCTTTGCTCAGTGCATGGTTTCAAGATTCTTCCATGTTGTCATGGGTATCAGAACTTGGTTCCTCTTTGCTACCGAGCAGTATTCTGTCACGCGTGGTAGTCTGTTGTCCATTCCTCTGTTGATGGATACTGCGGTGGCCTCCACTTTGGGGCTATTATGGACACAGCTACTGTATTTTGCCGTGCGTATAACACGCACCATTTTTTTGCCCAATTTTTTCAGGGAAAAATAAGGATGCACACTATACATGGGTAGAACGATTACATACCATGGGTATAATAATGGGCATAATAATCCCCTGTCTAATGCACACAAAGACGTGGGTGTACATGATGCACAGGAGTGCATTATACCTGGCAAAATAGTTTGTTTCCATTTCTCTTGGGTCCACCCGTAGAAGTGGGATGACTGACTGTTTAGGGTGAGTGTATGTTTATGAAACCTGCCAAGCCATTTTCCAAAAAGATCATACTGCTGTACCTCTGTGCAGCCGCCCCGAGGTGTGGCATTGTTGGTCTCAGGCAGCAGCCCTCCTGGTGGGTGGGAGGTCACGTCTCAGTGTGGTGTCCCTGATGACTGATGAGTGATGTGAGCATCCTTTCCTGGGCTCGATGGCCATTTGGGTATCATCTTGGTGGAGCGTTTTTCCGATCATTTGTCCATATTTACTGGGTTGTTAATCTTTTTATTTTTGCATTGTAAGAGTTTTGATATATTCTGATACAAATCCTTCATCAGGTGTATGTGCTGGCCTCTCTTCTCCTGGCTCGCGGTCTGCTTTTATATTTTTTGTCCAGGTGTTTGTGAAGAGCAGAAGGCTTAACTTTTAATGCATTTTAATTTACCAATTTGTTCCTTTATGGCTCATGCTCTTTGCAAACATTTCCTCTGTTCCTTGTGGCACCTCTGTGGGCTCAGCTCTCATGCTTCAGTCTGTGGCCCCTTGAGCCAGCCTCGTGTGTGGTGTGAGGTGAGGGTCAGAGTTCTTTTTTCTGTTCTCCTTCCCCGAACAACACCGCATGTTTTAAAACGTTAAACCAGGGAGAGCGAACGTCAACTACTTGAGCAAAGTACTCTTCCTGACAACCTGGGGGCGTGGTGGTAGCTCTGCAGTGAAGACAGGAAAGGAGTGTGCCTTCTGATTGCTCATGTAGAAGTGCTTGCCTTTTGGTAGATGAGAGACTGTGTTCTTTAGACTTAGGGTTTGACCAGGAGGTGGGGCTGGGCAGGGGAGCTGACCAAGACTCCCTGATTCCAGCACTGGAGGGGAAAAGCTTTTATGAAGGTGTGGACGTGGGTAGTAATTTGCAGCTCAGCCCTGAACTTATTGAATTAAAAGTACTCAGAGGCTGAGGCTGGGGATAAGCCCTGCCTCTCTGGCTTTGTTAGACGGCAGGGGTGCTGACGGGCAGTGACCTGGAGCTGCAGGTTGAAGCCCAGGATGCTTGCTATGTCCTTACCTGCAGCCTCTCGGAGCCACGACCACTTTGGCCATGAGAACTGGGACCACCAGCTGAAGCTGGCAGTGGCGTGGAATCGCGTGGACATCGCCCGGAGCGAGATCTTCACGGATGAGCGGCAATGGAAGGTATGGCTCTCGGGGCTGCCCTGGGAGCAGCAGGGATGGAGGTGGGTGCTGGCCCCACACAGGTCGTACTGCAGGAGCAGGACGGCCTCTGTTGAAATCCAGCCCTGCCCTTGGTGGAAGGTGGCCTGGCCAAGGTCCCCCTCGCTAAATTGGAGACATCAGTCATCCCCGTGCAAGGGTGCTGAGCCCAGGATTCTGGAGGCAATGACCCGGCGCAGCCCCCCCACAGTGCTCTCTCTCAGCCTTCAGAGCTGCACCCCATGATGACAGCCGCCCTCATCTCCAACAAGCCCGAGTTCGTGAAGCTCTTCCTGGAGAACGGGCTACGGCTGAAGGAGTTTGTCACGTGGGACACCCTGGTCTACCTGTACAAGAACCTGGACCCGTCCTGTCTGTTCCACTGCAAGCTGCAGAAGGTGCTGGCAGAGGAGCCCGAGCGTGTGGCCTGCGCGCCTGCCATGCCTGCCGTGCAGATGCACCATGTGGCCCAGGTGCTGCGGGAGCTCCTGGGTGACTTCACGCAGCCGCTGTACCCCCGACCCCGCTCCAGCGACCGGCCAAGGCTCCTGCTGCCCGTGCCCCACATCAAACTCAACGTGCGTGCTGGTAACATGGCCCCTCAGTGTGGGCAGCCACTGCTGTATCCTTAGAGTTTTCTAAACAAATTTTAGTTTATATTTTTATTAGAAAAGAAATACACTTCCTGCCTTAGTTTGCTCAGCTGCCATCATGAAGTCCAACAGACTGAGGGCTTGTTCTCTGCAGCTCTGGAGCCTGGAGGCCTGCGACCACGGTGCCAGGGGGGCTGGTTTAAGGAAGGCTTTGCTTCCGGGCTTGCAGACAGCCTTTCTTCTGCTTGCACCACGTAGGGAGAAAGGGGGCTCTGTGCTGCTTCCTCTTCATCTAAGGACCATAACCCTGTCAGGTCAGGGCCCCAGTCATACGACCTCATTTATCCATAACCACCTCCTTAGAGACCTTGCCTCCGAATACGGTCACGTTGGAGGTTGGGCTTCAACATAGGAATTTGGCATAAGTCTTTCTTTCTAAAAATGTCTAATGGTACAAAAGGTTTTACGAGGAAGATGATCCCCCTTGTGCCCTGTACCCTCTGCCCTGCTCAATAGGTGTAATTAATTTTTATATAGTCAGGTCAGAATATCCCACCCATGTCTGTGTGAGGTACCTGGCGTGTGTTGCAGCAATAGGAGAGGGCATTTCTAGTCTCACCCTTATTCGATGGGAATCCTGCAGCGTCTGTGTTAAGCACGATGCTGATGTCTGCACCAGGGAGTGTTTGCCTCCTGACTCGTTAAGGTTTTACAAGTGAAATCTCAACGCTGAGATTTCAGTATCCCTTTGAGAAGCTGAACTGCTCTTTAATTTTGGAAAATTACCCTAATAGATTTCCTGATAGTGAAATGGTATGATTGCGGTTTTGACTCTCAGCTCGATTGCAGTGTAAGATGTGTTTAACAGGACGCTGGATGCTGTTGTCAGTGTGTTCAGTGTTTTTGCCTCAGACCGTTTAAGGCTTTGATTGTGATTTTATTTTGGGGGTGGTCTTTGTCAGGTCCTGGTACCAGTTTTACGTTAGTCTTGTAAAATCCACTGAGAAGACTTCCTTCTTTCTTTGCTCTGGAACAGTTTAGGTGGCTGGAATTCACTGCTTCTTCCAAGTTTAGCGGACTCCCCTGTGAGTCCAATGGGGCCCGGTGCCTTTTTGGGTAGTAGCTCTGGTAATGCAGTTTCTTTCCTGATGGTTTCTTTGTTTACTTTTCCATCTGTTCTAAGATTGGATGGGGTTTTATTTTTTTTCCTGCTAGAAGATGACCTGCTTCTTTCAGACTTTCAAATCTGTTCATTGTCCCAGGCAAGCTGTGCCGACCCCTGAGAGAGATGGGGTGGTGGCTCAGTTTTAAATGTCCACAGTTCTGCTCCTCTTGATTCCGATGGATTTCAGATGCCCAGTTGGAAGGCACTTAAAGAAGGTCCAAAATGGAAGCTCACAGTTACCCGTGATTGCAATTTAAGAAGATAAACTAATTTTTTATGCAGATGAGCCTTTAGGAAATTTTCAGAACCACTTAAAGAAAGCACGGTTTTGTGTGTGAGATGGGAAACGTGTTCTCTACCTCTGAGAATTGTTTCCAGACTGTCTGAGTGTGTGTTTCCTCACTGATCGGCCAGGAAGCCTGGGTTCTTGCGTCCTGTGCAGGTTGAGTGTGTCTGCAGCCCCAGTGCCCTCCCATTCACGTGGAACCTCAGGGTCTGTTCAGCAGCTCGTTTCCTGCGGGAGACACTGTGTAGGTTTCTGAGGAGTTCATGGCCACGAATCTGCCTTCATAGAAAAAGGCTTTGCTGCCATCAGATAAGACTGAGGAGTCCTGAGCTGCCTGGAGTGTAACAGGATCTGCCAATGTTGGTGCAGGAGTTGAGTGGTATCCCACTTTCTGGATGTTTCTCTGTGTGTCCAGAATGATGGTTTTGGAACCCCCGTGTTCACGAGAATGATCTAGGGTATGGTTGAAAATGCAGGTCGCGGGGCTCACCCTTCAGGGACACAGGTTCTGAGAAGGGGTGGGCTGTGCTCAGGCCCTTCACTGTCCCCAGACACCCTTGGGAATCTGATGCTGGCAGAGACCCAGGCGGGGGTTCTGACTGTCCGCTGCTCACCAGGTGCAGGGAGTGAGTCTCCGGTCCCTCTACAAGCGTTCATCAGGCCATGTCACTTTTACCATGGACCCGGTCCGAGACCTTCTCATTTGGGCCATTGTCCAGAACCGCCGGGAGCTGGCAGAAATCATCTGGGCTCAGGTAACCAGATATGTGGGTGGCCCGACCAGTGAGCCTGGCCAGCGAGCCCAGAACTAACGGCAGGTGGGGTGGTGCATGGCTATGGAGGGAGGGCAGTGGGCATCACGACACCTGGAGGGACTCAGGGTACCCAGTGTTGAGAACAGAGGGCTTGGCTCTAAGTAAGAAAGAAAATCATTTTTTGAAAGGTGAGCCACACCAACCCCTGCAGTTCTATGCAGGGGGGAGGCTGGCCAGGAGGAGCCATCCTCCGTGGCCTGCGTGGGTCCTGGGGGGTCAGTGCATGAGCTGTGGCCATCCTGTTCAGTAGAGACTTCAGGGCAGGCCCTATCCCTGGCAGGGCTGCATCTCTCCCCACTGGCCATTGGGATCTCAATGGAGACCCTCTGTTACTCAGATCGGAGCAGGCCGCCATGCCCCTGCCCTGAGCCTGATTCGAGCTGATTCTCCTCTTAAAGGGAAAGTAAAATTTCATAATTTTTTCTCAGAGAGCCCCTGCCTTTTGGGCCTTGCAATTTCTACATTGCTATTAAGGAGTTGGCTTCCTTCCCAGTGTCACCGGCAGCACAGAGTTGGCAGTGGTCCTGAGAGGTCCGCTCTCTCCCAGGGTGCAGGGAAGGTCAGTGGCCGGGCCAGGCCTGTGGCCTTTGTTGCTTTGTATGGCTCAGAGGATGCAAAGGCTGGACACAGACTTCCAGGCTCTGACCCGGGCCCGTTGTGCTGGGCTGGTGCTGTTCTTGTCCCCAGCAACCCCGGGGTCTGCTCGGAGGGCCTTCCTTGAGATTTTCTTAGTCCCCCTCTGGTGCCTGACACTTGCGGTGCCACTGAGGCAGGGAGCCCTGAGCCTAGGTGGAGACTTGCATGGGTCTGGCTCTGTTTCTCCCCATTGGCTGCTCTCTGACCTGCAGCCCCTCATCTGGGGTGGACCAGATGCCCGGGAGCTCTGGACCTTGTGCCAGCAGGACTGTGCTAGCAGCACTGTGTCCCGTCCATGTTCTGGGTGGGCAAGCAGGCCTCCTGGCAGGTGGACTGCTCCCGCTGGCCAGTGCAGGAGCCCGGGCCCCAGAAAGGGCTTACACATCGATTTGGGTGACCCAAGTGGTCCATGTGGTCAGGAGCCACAGCAAGTTACAGCCAGCGGCCCGTGCTGTCCCGGGGCCTCTGCCTTCATCACCCCTCGGCAGTGTGTGTGGGGTTCCCAGGGCGGACGTGCAGGCCTTCACTGTGCTTCCCCCGGGCCCCAGAGTCAGGACTGCATCGCCGCGGCCTTGGCCTGCAGCAAGATTCTCAAGGAGCTCTCCAAGGAGGAAGAGGATACAGACAGCTCTGAGGAGATGTTGGCACTCGCTGACCAGTATGAGCACAGGGCCATCGGTGAGCTCTCTGGGGCCGTGGCCTGTGGCCACACCCAGCTCCCTGTGTCACCCTGGGACCCTCGTCCCGATCTCAGCCCCATCCTGTCTAGGCTGTGCCGCCCAAAGGGGCTGCTCTCTGACACTGTCCCCATGGTTGGTGATGGCAGCCCTGCCGCTGTGACACAGACCTCCCCTCCCATCAGGGGTCTTCACCGAGTGCTACCGGAAGGATGAGGAGAGAGCACAGAAACTGCTCATCCGCGTGTCAGAGGCCTGGGGGAAGACCACCTGCCTGCAGCTGGCCCTGGAGGCCAAGGACATGAAGTTCGTGTCCCACGGAGGCATCCAGGTGACCTCCTGAGGGCCTGCTTCCAGAAACAGCTGCCCATGGTGCTATCGAGGGGACACAGCCTCCGCTCACATGGAGAGCACCCACATGCATGCGTTTCAGGTCCCTCAGGGACCCAGGCATGGGGGCTGGCCCACTGGTCACGTGCTGCAGACCCCTCAGACCCCTCAGACCCTCCTTCCCCCTGTTCACAGAGGGGGAAACTGACACTGACTGAGAGTGGGTGGTGGGTTGTGAAGGCCATCGGTCACCTCCACATTGGGAGCCCTGTTGGTCCCCCCAGAGGCCTCAGGAACCAGGTGTCAGTCCCCCCACCTCAGACCTTGGGAGGGACATGTGACAGAGGGCAGAGGGCAGAGTGCTGGAAGCAGGGAGCTGCTCCACAAGCATTGGAGGCCTGGCGTTTAGCTGGTGCCCTCAGAACACCAACGTTCCCTTGAGCATCGCTCTGTGCCATTACCATGTCCCTGGAGCATCATCATGTGCTGTGCTGTGTGGGTCCTGGGGATGCGGTGGGAGGAGTTCTGTCACCACCCTACCCACGTACACCCCCCTACTGCTCAGAGGGGCCAGCTGGTGAGAGCCAGGGAGGATGAGCCCTGGAGCTGGAAGCCCAGGTACCGGCCTCTCCTCTCCCCACTTACCTCTGGGAGAGCTGGCCTGGCCCACCTGGAGCCTCTCCTCAGCTGGCAGGTGGTGGGGCCCATCCTGTGCCACCCACCACATCACCTGGTTGGGGGCACAGAGAGTGCTGTGCCTGAACCTGTGGAGTCACTCACCCCCAGGGGTGGGGCGCAGGGAATCTGAGGTCAGGGTGGGGTGAGGGGCCCACCATCCTAAAATTGGCCCCCTCTGTCCTCAGGCCTTCCTGACCAAGGTGTGGTGGGGCCAGCTCTCCGTGGACAATGGGCTCTGGCGGGTGATCCTGTGCATGCTGGCCTTCCCGCTGCTCTCCACTGGCCTCATCTCTTTCAGGTGCTGCCTGGCTGCGGGGCTGCTGGGCTGCAAGGCTGTGGGCAGGCCCTGGGGCTCGGGACCTTCGATCCCATACACCCCCACTGGGGGCAAGGTGCACATATCCTCAGGGCTGTGACCAGACCCTAGAATGGCTGGGATGCATGTGGGGAGAAGGCAGAGGGAAGGACCTCTGTGTCTCACCTGTGCGAAGCACCCACCCTGCCTGAGCACCCACCCTGCCCTGCGTACTCCGGTGGGATGAGGATGTGTTACAGCCCCAGTGGAACTAGGCTGCAGGTGCTCTGGGTGTCCAAGCTCTGCAGGGCGTCTGCAGGGGCCCCTGTTGTAGCTGCACGTGCAGGGCCATAGGGGCACATCCTCCCTCCCTGCTGCATGGTGTGAGCACCTGCGAGACCCCCCTGAGCACCTGGCCCGGTCCTGGGGTGGCTGAGGTCTTCAGGCTGTCAGGCGCCTCACGGCCTCACTGTCACCACAGGGACAGGCGGATGCAGGCGGTTCGAGGCCTGGCCCGGGTCCGCGCCTTCTTTAATGCACCCGTGGTCATCTTCCACCTGAACATCCTGTCCTACTTCTCCTTCCTCTGCCTCTTCGCCTATGTGCTCATGGTGGACTTCCAGCCCTCGCCCTCCTGGTGTGAGCACCTCATCTACCTCTGGCTCTTCTCCCTGGTGTGCGAGGAGTTACGGCAGGTACGTCCCACCCTTCCCTGCAGTCCTCGGGAATCCCCTCCCATGGGCCGTTGGCTACGTCATTGTCTCACGTGCCCTTTGGCCCACTTTGCTCACACTCTGTAAACAGCATCCCCATCTGGACCTGGAGCAGTGGAAGGAGGTGCAGGCCAGGCGGTGCTGTCACCCTGTCTGCTGGCCCCTCCTCTGCCCTCCTCTCCCCATGGCCTCCTGCAGCCAGAGGAGAGCATGGGGACTCCTGCAGCCAGGCTCCATGGTCACTCTGGGGGTCTCCCCCTCCTCTTGGGGTGGGAGTCCACCCCCTCCCCAGCTAGCCTTGCTCCCCAAGAAGGGGCGGGCATGTTGCTGTGGGTAAGATGAGCGTGCCAGCAGGCTGGGCCTCACCTGACATGCCCTCTCACAGCTCCTCTATGACCCTGATGAGTGCGGGCTGGCGAAGATGGCGCTCTTGTACTTCAGCGACTTCTGGAATAAACTGGACATCGCTGCCATCCTGCTCTTCATAGCAGGACTGACCTGCAGGTGAACGGCCCTCTCCCCGCACGGTGCCTGTAGGGGTGGGCTCAGGACTGGGATCAGAGCCAGCCACCTTTGTGAGCTCAGCTGCCTCTGAATGAGTCTGTCGTCTGTCCAGTGGCTGACCCTACCCACCCTGGGGACTGTGGGGAGGGCAGGGGATGGCTGTCTACGTGCACAGGTGGTGGCTCTGTCCTGCTGGGGCCCTGGCCTCTGCTGCCCATTAAGGCCACACATGTCTGCCACCGTGCCGCAGTCCCTTTTCTCCATGAAGCTGAAGGGACCCTGTCCAGCCTCCTGTCCCAGGATGCCTGCACAGCCTAGTTACCTGCCTGAGGCTAGGCTTCTGGAACTTTTTGGAGAGTGCTCTCCCCATCCCCCATCAGAGTCTCTGCCCTTGAGCTCACACTGAGTTTTTAGTGTGTCAGGGCCCAGAAGTGGCCAGAGCTCTGCCTCCAGGGGCCACACATAGGCTTGGGCAGGTGAGCCGGTGGCTGGGGACAGGCCCCAGGAGCAGCAAGCTGAGCTTCCTGCCTCTGCCCCGGGCCAGGCTGATCCCAGCACTGCTGTACCCCGGGCGCATCATACTCTCTCTGGATTTCATCATGTTCTGCCTCCGGCTGATGCACATATTTACCATCAGCAAGACGCTGGGGCCCAAGATAATCATCGTGAAGCGGATGGTAAGGGGATGAGGAGCCCTGAGGCCAGGTGCAGGGGAGGTGCACCAGGGCTTAAGCACACCCCTAGGTTCCCACATGTTTGCTTTGCCTCTGGGCTCTCACCTCCTGGCATGTCTGTCTTGAGTCTTTTCCTGTATGTCACCTCTTCCAGGCAGCCTTCCCTGATCTCCACAGTACATTCCTGATCCCTATGACAGCTCCCACTGCTCCCCTCTGTGGGTTGCAGTCACATGCAACCCCTTCTACCCATTGTGGGGTGTTCAGGGGATTAGGACATGGGGGCAGCCCCAGAGCCGTGTCCCCGGAGCTCCTGGCTCCAAGCAGCTGCAGCATGGGGGTCCGCCACTGTCCCTCCACCATAGAGTGCATAGGCAGAGCATGGAGGGTGCAGCCCTCCTGTGCTCAGGACAGTGAGGTGTGTGGGTGGCCGCAGCCGGCGCTGCCTTGTCCCTGCAGATGAAGGACGTCTTCTTCTTCCTCTTCCTGTTGGCCGTGTGGGTTGTGTCCTTCGGGGTGGCCAAGCAGGCCATCCTCATCCACAATGAGAACCGGGTGGACTGGATCTTCCGGGGGGTCGTGTACCAATCGTACCTCACCATCTTCGGGCAGATGCCAGCCTACATTGACGGTAGGAGGAGGTCCTGACAGCCGTGGGTAAGGGGCCCCACTCGGCAGGGGTCGAGGAGGGGAGGTGGCATTTCCCCCCTGCTCAGCGCTGGGCCTGGGACGGGAACTCCTGGAGTTCTCCCCCAGGGAAAGGAAGAGGCAGGGGCGCACACTGTCCACTTGGGGTGGGGACAGGTGCTGAGCTGAGATCAAGGTGGGCCGAGGGTGTGGCCTGGGGCTTCAGCAACACACCGTCCCCAACTCGAGTGTCACCTGTGCCTTCTCTTCCACCCCTGTCAGAAATAACTTCTTCCTTCCCTAGATGGAGAGAACACCTGTTTGGTATGCTGAGTTTTTTCTTTATTTACTAATTTTAGCATCTGCAATTTAGAATCTAACTTCAGAGCATTTGCGTCGCCCCCCAAAGACACCCCATACGAATTAGCAGTCACTCCCCGTCCCCCCCCACTCAGCCGCAGGCAACCTCTGACCTGCTTCTCATCTCCCTAGAATGCCTTCTGTGGGCGCTGCATACGCATTGGATGATGTGATACCCAGTCTTTTGTTTCTTCCTGGCACCGAGCTAATGTTTTCAGGAGCGTCCACATTGTAGCCTGCACCAGCACTTCATTCCGTTTTTGTGACTAAGTAATATTCCATCGTGTGGGTGGAATATTATTTTCACATTTTGTTTCTTCCTAAGTGGGTGAACCTTTGAGCTGTTTCCACTTTTTGGCTACTGTGAACAGTGTGGCTACGAACAGTTACTTATGAGTTTCTGTGTGGACATTTTTTATTTCTCCTCGATGTGTGGCTCCCAGTGAAACCTCCAGGTTACATGGTGACTCCATGTTTAACTTTCCGAGAAACCGCCTCCCTGCCTTCCGCAGCAGCTGCCCTGTTTTTATCCCCCTAGCAGCGCCCCAGGGTTCCAGCTCCCCCACGTCTTCGCCAGCACTTGTTACTCGCCGGCCTTTCTGATTCTAGCACGGTGGGTGTGACGTGTGGTTTTGCTTTGCGTTTCCCTGATGGCTGATGATGCTGAGCACCTGCTTCATGTGCTCACGGAGCCGTTTCCGTATCTTCGGAGAAATGTCTGTTCCTAAAATTTGCCCATTTTTCTCGTGGGTGATTTGTCTTTTTATTGGGTTGTAAGAGTTCTTTGCATGTAGGTACCAGTCCCTTATCACATAGATGATTTGTGAATAATATGTTGCCATTCTGTGGGGTGTCTTTTCACTTTCTTTATGTTGTCCTTTGAAGCACAAAAAGTTTTTAATTTTGATGACGTTCAAATGATCAGTCTCTTATCATTCGTGCTTATGGTGTCATATCTAAAAATCCATCGCCCAGCCCAAGGTCATGAAGATTTATGCCTATGTTGTTATTCTCAAAGCTTTATAGCTTTAGCTCTTACTTTGGGTCTTTGATCCACTTACATTTTTTTGCATATCATGTTCTTTTGTATGTGAATGCTCAGTTCTATCTGGATATTCGCTGAGAAGATTATTTTTTCCTTTTGGACTGTCTTGGAGCCTTTGTCAAAAACCACTTGACCATTAATGAAAGGGTTTATGAGCTCTGGGCTCTTCGTTCTGTCCCACTGATCTGTGCGTCTGTCCTGGTGCCAGTCCCACACTTGGTCTTGGTTACTGTCACTTTGCTGTAAGTCTTAAAATCAGGAAGCCCGAGTCCTTCAATTGTCTTCTTTTTTCGAGATTGTTTTGGCCTCTGGGTCTCTTCGATCCACAATGAATTTTTGGATCAGTGGATCAATTTCTTAAAAAAATAAAGGCATTTAGAATTTTGACTGTGACCGCGGGATGTCTTTCCACTCATTTAGATCTTTGCTTTCTGTGCATAACATTTTGCAGTTTTCAGTGTATAAGTTGTACTACTTCCATTAAATTCATTCCTAAGTGTTTTATTCCTTTTCATGCTATAGTAAGTAGAATTGTTGTATTAATTTTGTTTTGGATTATTGATTGCTAGTGTATAGAAATATGCTATGTTTTGTATCTCGATCTTGTATCCTGAAAGCTTGCCAATTTTTTTATTAGCTCTGACAAATTTTTGAGTGGATTCCTTGGGATTTGCGCTACAGAAGATCATGTGATCTACATGTAGAGATACTTTTACTTGTTCCTTCCCAATCTGGATGCCTTTTATTTTTCTTGCTTGATTATCCTGCTAGGATCTCTGGTGCAATGATAAAGTATTGAGAACAAATCTCTTCATCTTGTCCCAGGTGTTGAGGGGGGAAGTTTTCAATCTTTTGTTATTGAGTATGATGTTCGCGGTGGGTTTTCTGTGCATGTCCTTTATCTGGTTGAAGAAGTTCCCTTCTATTCCTGGTTTCTTGAGTGTTTTTACTATGCAAGGCTGTTAGATTTTGTCAAATGCTTGTTCTGTATCTATTGAAATGTTCATGTGGCTTCTGTTCTTTACACTGTTACTGTGGTGCAGTGATGGATTTTCAGGTGTTAAAGCAACTGTACCTTCCTGGGATGCATCTCGCTCAGTCATGGTCTGGAGTCCTCTCTTTGTGTTTCTGGACTCAGTTTTCTCATGGGTCGTTGACAGTTTTTGCCTCTCTATTCACAAAGGGCATTGGTCTGTGGATTTCTTGTCATTTTTGTCTTCTTTTGGTGTCAGGTGATGCTGGCCTGATAGAGTGACTTAGGAAGTATTTCCTCCTTTTTTACAGTTTGGAAAAGTTTTTGAAAGATTGGTTTGAATTCTTCTTTGAATATTTGCTGGACTTCATCATTGAAGCTGACCGGGCCTGAACTTTTTTCTTTGTGTGAAGTTTTCAAACGACTAATTCAATCGTTTTACTCATTATAGGTCTATTTGTATTTTTTATTTCTTTTTCAGTCACTTTTGGTAATTTTTGTCTTTCTAGGAATTTGTCCATTTTTCTAAGTTACCTAATTTTTTAGAATACAATATTTTGTAGTGTTTCTTATAGTTCTTTTTTGTTTTTGCAAGAGTGGTAGAATGCCCTCTCTTTCATTTATGATTTTAGTAATTTGAACTGTTTCTTTTTTTCTGTCCTTGGGCAGTATAGATAAAGGATTTTAATTTTGTTGATTGTTTTCAAGAACCAGATTTTGGTTTTCTTCATTCTTTTTTGTTTTTCACCACCTGGCTTATTTCACTCAGCATAATATTCTCCAGTTCCATCCATGCTTCGCAATAGAGACATTATGTAATCATGATGCCATTATCACACTTAATAA